>CAUZXS010005512.1:0-52500 GCA_963585895.1 Sepioteuthis lessoniana | reverse complement strand
TTGTAATGACAATTTAACCAAATTTTAGTTTTTTCTAATTGCATTATATATATATATATATATATATATATATATATATATATAAAGGATAAAATGCAAATAAGGAAAGTGTAACCAATGTTGATATTAATAGAGCAGATATAAAATCAAAGCGATTAAAATTATGTTCCCGTTTAGAACAATCCGTGATTTGAAGTTTTATATGCAGTGCCCAAGAACTCTTTGTGGACTGTAACTTCGAGTAACGGACTGAGATCAGTGGGACATATATATATATATATATATATATATATATATATACATCGTTAAAGTGTCCTTGTGACTGGGTTTCATTTATAATGGGCTGTCCGATTGTCAGATCTATTTCCACCTGACAATGCGGGAAATCTAGGGTCATCGACAGTATTTGACATTGTAAACGTATCAATATTTTAAATTTTGAATTGGCTATCCTTAATAATGTAAATTGAGGATTTTTATAAACTTCTCTTACATATTTGATCAATCTCTATTGCAAATCGTTTACTCATATATATATATATATATATATATATATATAAACAATTCTATAACTTTGGCGATGTGAAAAAACTCAGGTAGTAAAATTTGCGAAAAAATATCTATCTATCAATCTATCAATCTATCTATCTATCCTCTGACAACTTCAAAAACTGAAGGATGTTTAGGGAAACAATGAAAAATTGTCCTCCTTGCAGAGTGGGCGTGTCTGTTGGATGTTTGGTGGAATGTCATGCGATAATCGCAAAAATCCATTCTCGTCATTTTCTGTGTTTGTTCTTTGAACAGTAGAGACGTGTCTCTTGCCCAGCCAGTGAACAATCAAGCTTTGTTGGCTATGGCCATTTTACTCACCATCAATCTCAAGGTGCCCGTGGTGTTGTAGCTATCGTCGTAGGAAATGGACACAGCAACACGAGTTCAAATCCTGGACGAGACTGATTGCATTTCACATAGCCCTAATACCCTTGGGAAAGGTATGAATCCAATTATTCTCCCTCCAGCTATGGGTAAATAGTAGGACAGATTAGGTTCTTCAGCCTTGGTGAGGCAACTAGTCTAGGAGAAGGAAAACTCTGAATTCAAACCTGTAAACTCCGCTTAAAAATTGACCTTGTGTCATATCCTGCTCGAACGGAGGGGTTGGTAAATATGATTATAGAGTATTATATTTGTTTGCAGGTTAAATGGAGGTGCCCGTGGTGTAGTCGTTATCGTCGTAGGAAATGGACACGGCGACACGAGTTCAAATCCTGGACGAGACTGATTGCATTTCACATAGCACTAATACCCTTGGGAAAGGTATGAATCCAATTATTCTCCCTCCAGCTATGCGTAAATAGTAGGACAGACTAGGTTCTTCAGCCTTGGTTAGGCAACTAGTCTAGGAGGAGGAAAACTCTGAATTCAAACCTGTTAAACTCCGCTTTAAAAAATTGACCTTGTGTCATATCCTGCCCGAACGGAGGGGTTGGGTAAATAGTATCAATCTCAAGAAAATCTTTTTTTTTCCGTTCTTGTACCCCTTCTACATACTTCTAGTGAGTATATGTGGATATACTAATGCTAATATTGCTTTTTGAATTGTTGTGACTCAGCTAAATATCTTCCCCACTTGCAAGCAAGTTATTATCTTCAACTAAAAAGCTGCCTTGTATTAAGGTCATACATAACACACATGCGGAAATCAATATAAGCAAATTAAGACAAACTCTGATTTTGAATTTAAATTACCGAAATTAAAATGTTGTACTTCTTTCTCATTCTCTCTATTAAAAAAAAACCTACTATAAGACTTAACTAGATAAAACTATACAAAAACAGACCAGCATAAGCTCTGTTATTAACGTATCACAAGGGTATTATTATCCTGAGATCCAGGCTTTCTCTAGCTAGGAACATTTTCAAATATGAAACACATGCATCAGAATATTAGGAAAACAATACATGTTTACAGCTTACCAAATTGTATAGAATGCTATATACACATTGTTTAGTTTATTGTCACGTGTGGTGGAGATTTAGATCTGTTCAGACATCTTCGAAAAAAAGGAGCTTTTTTAAAACATTGAGCTGGTAAGGGTGGTGGGGGTGATTTTTCGAATGTTTTCGGTTTCAAGATTTGTTGACGATAAGCAACATTTACATTTCACAGCTTTTGGTTTCTTTAAATCTTGTCATCCTCCTGCTTCTCAAATACGAATTTTGTGGCCCTTCTCTAAAAAATTATGGTAAAAAAATTTTAAGAGTTATTTGTTAACGAATGCAAAATTGAATTTGTTACGAAATGTTCTTTTAATGTTAAAGTATTAGAAAACTAATGATAAAATAAACATTTAAAATGATAAGGCCCTGAGGACGTGAAGGCCTAAGTTATAGTTTATTCCAGCGCTGATTAGCATGATGTTTGCTTGACAAATACTATCACAGATTATCAAAGTTTGATCTATCCGATAAAATAACAGGATTTCTTCCAAGTTGTGACTGTAACATTGCTATTGCATGGATGCACCACATAGACGCTAACAAAACGCGTAGAGAGAAAAGTTGATGGGAATTTTGTTACACAAGAAAGCTACGAGCTATTTTGAAAAAATCCTGGAAGCAACACCCCACGAAACAACCGCTCTACGGCCACTTACCTCTCATCTCAAAAACCATCCAATTAAGACGAACAAGACATGCGATACACTGCTAGAGAAGCAAAAGCAAACGTTATTCTATGGAGCCTATAGGTCAATACGTGAAAGTGTTGGCCAACCAACAAGAACTTATGTACGTCAGCTTTGTGCGGACACAGGATGTAATTTGGAAGACCTACCGTGAGCGATGGATGATAGGGATAGATGGAGAGAGAGAGAAAGAGAGAGAGAGAGAGAGAGAGAGAGAGAGAGAGAGAGAATCAGGGAAATCCGTGCATTCAGCGTGACTTGATGATGGTGAATATTGGTCCTAAGAGAGTTTGGATTCGATTAGATATCTTCCCTGCTTCCAAGCAACCCAATAATTGCAAATCTCTGTGGTGTTAAAAAAAAGTCAGGAAAGGAGATTGTTAGCATGAATTCTGGGACGAATTACTTTGCTACATTTAAAAAAAATCGCCATTGCTTTTTTAATCGTAAATTGTTCATGAATAGTGACGTATTCAAAGTATTTTAACTTTTACAAAAATTTCCGAATATTGTATATATCATTATTACTACTCTCAAATAATTGATCAGTAAAGGTACTATCGATTTTCGTATTGTACTATTTGTCAGGCCAATACATCCACTATCAGTCGATAAATGATTGCCAAAAGGTAATGAGAACATTTCTATCCGCTTGTTCTCTTAGAATACAGATGAGTATTCACGGTCGTCCATTCCATGTAAAAACACCGAACGCCAACTCTTAAAAGCAAGCAAACCACTTTGATTGAGCTATTTTCATTACACATCCAACATTTTGTCATGAAAGATGTTTGTTTACTTAATACTAAGTTGAGTCAAAAGTTTTGCAATATTTAGGTTCGTGCCGGATTACGAGGCGTATATCACGTGACCGAAGCAGTTCAAACCGCCAGAAGCTACCAGCTGTGGTTGATAGTACTTCGGTAGTTCGTACGTGGACACGTTGTGCATAGTTTCACATTATGTGGGATTTGAAAGCCGTTGGAAGCAGTTTAATGAAGGAAGTTATGATTTACAAGTTTGAACTGGGTCATAACGGCGCCGAATCAACCTAAACATTTGTTGTGAGTAAAGCGAAGGCGTAGTTGATCATATTACTTTAACTCTGTGGTTCAAGAAATTTCGCTAAAGTTGAAAGAACATCGACGATCAGGCAAAGTGAAATAGACATAAAAAGGTGGATTCCGAGGCCGTGCTACAAACCATAGGGGTAAATAGCTGAGTATCAATCAAAGTGGCATTTCAAACTACACTAGGGTTTGTCACTTTCACGACTTCGACTGAAGCATCCCGATCTGCCAAATTGTGACACACATTACCAAAATACTGTAAAAATTTTAATTCAACCGAGTAAAACAGAACCATTGTAATCATTTCTACATACTTATTACATGTACAAATGTATTCATAGGCGTAAATAGTTTCTTAATCATGTTTCATTTTGTTTATTTGTTTGTGTGTATAATATAATTCTTATGTATGTTTTTTTTTTGTTTATTTGTTTGTATGTGTGTGTATGTGTGTGTGTATAGATAAAATAGTTTATTATGCACGTTTCTCTTTATTTGTGTGTGTGTGTGTGTGTGTAACAGATTCTTATGCATGTTTCTCTTGGTTTGTTTGTGCGTGCATGTGTCTGTGTATGTGTGTGTAGTGTGTAATAGTTTCTTCTGCATGTTTCTCTTTGTTTGCTTGTTTTGTGTGTGTATGTGTGTGTGTTATAAGTTGGTTGTTTCGGTTTATAGCACTGTAAGTTATTTAATGCAAAATCCTGTTTACACACACACACACATATGCACACACATACACACGCATACACACACACATAGATACATACATACATACACACACACACACACATACACACACATGTATGACTTGAAAATGAATAGTTTTTAACTAATATTTTAAACAAGTCAGTGGTCATTTGTTTACACATATTTAAATGATTCCAAGAATTTCTATCAAACACAAATAATTACATTTAACATCAATCGTTTGTTTGCACACCCCAAAGTGGATAAACATATGATTTGTAAGTGAATAGTCTGTAAACAATTTTATTTTTAAATGAGTGAGAGTTAATTTGTTTGCGTCCAATTAAGTATTGCTATTGTTTTCACACAGTTAAATCATTTCAAGAATTCTTATCTTGCACTCATAGTTCAATTTAATATCAATCATTTGTTTGCACTCAGTGAAGTGGTTTCAAGTATTGCTATTTAACACAATTCATTCATTTGAACACTATAAAAAGGTTCCAAGAAAAGCTATGTAGTACCAATCATTCAATTTTTGCACATAGTTAAAGGTTTTCAAGTACACTAATCAAATACGAATAATTCTTTTTACCATACATCATGTGCTTGCACACAGTTAAATGGTTTAACAGTTCTATTTGGCCTATAGATGGGACACTAACAGGTGTTACTACACAAAGTCTGAGTGGACCAGGTAGTAATGGCAATGAAGAGGTACCCCACATTCCCCAGAGCTCCAGGACTGAAGACTCACCATCAGATGGCCTAATGTCATATCAAGGACACTTGTTGGTCGGGTCTTACCTGTTTGCAGAGATGCAATCAATGTATTCTATATCCCAAGCCGACTGGGCAAGTGTGTGTGTAATAATCTATTTCTGTATGTAGAATATCGTTGATAAATAAGCACACCCTGATTTTGTTTTATAGAACGATAATTTTCTTCAAAGCCAAAGATAATTTTATTTCCGGCTATTTGTTTGTTGTGCTTCTTTGATCATCTTCCCGTTTTACTATTTTCTCTCATCAAACTTCAACTGAATAATATCTTTGCACAGAACATATACAATATTAATGCAATATGTATATAAATATGACATTTTGTAAAATATTTCATTTGATAGTTTCTTTTTCTGACCATTATTTCTGAATTAATCCAATCCAGTCTTAAAAATTTTCTATGCTATTGCTTTTTTTGACGTGAGTAGGCAGTTCTTTCCAAATATATATTATTCTATCAGCAAAAAATCCAATGGGTTAAGAGACTTAATTTTTGACATCTACCTTTAAAACTGTCTCAAAATTTCAAGTTCGTGGAGATATATAAAAAAATTGTCTTCCATAAGCTGAAAGTCTAATAATTATTTTGAAAGTTTAAATCAGACCATCTCTTATTCTTCTTTTGAATAAAGCATTTAATCTATATTCTTCCACTCTGTCCCAGTAACTAATTTTTTACTGTTTTTATTAGTTTTGTTACTCTTCTTTGTATACCGTCCAATCTGAATATTACACTTGAATTTTTATGCCTCGACACTGGAATCCAGGTATGAGAACAATATTCTATATATGGTCTTCTCAGGTTTTTATATATATTTGAAATAACTTTTGACTCCATTGAAATAAATTTCTAACCATCCAGCCAATCATTTTATTTATCTTCGATACAATAGATAAAATATGATTTTCAATTTTAAATTTATTAAAGCCAACCTCCAAATCACGTTCTTCATTTATGTTTTTGATTTCCTTTTTTCTTAATTTGTATTCAGCTTTAATATATTTTAATCCTGTGGAATTTGAAATCGTCCCGAAATCGTCATTCAAAACTGTCTCAAAATAGATACAACCCATTATGACGATAACAGTTACACCATGAACTTTAAAAAAATTAAATTGACATATGGAATCATGTATAAATATCATACATGGTCTTTTTCTCTAACTTTAGAAAATAAATTTGAAGATACCTACACATAATATACATACATATATGAATCGGCTTACCTTGATTATTTTATACTTGACTGTCCAAGTTAAAAATGTATTTTTCCACTTACCTGAAAAAGAGAAAAATATTAAAATAAGAGGAAATAACATGTGAATAATTGGAAATAATGAAGTTTCAATCTAAACACTTTCAGAAAGCAAACAAAGTCAAAAGCAATGTAAAATGATTATAAATATAATTAAATACAATCCGGAAATCTTAAAAATATCTATTTTGATTAATGAACATATTTTCGGTAAGAATAAGATGTCATATCTTTATAACTTATATAATCAGAATTTTAAAAATTCCGTGTGTTCCTCGCATGATGTAATGGTTAACAACCTAAACTAGAAAGCCAATGGTTAACAACCTAAACTAGAAAGCCATTGTTTGTGAGTCCAATACTTATTTCCATTGATATGCGCAATTATAAAATAATCATTCGACGGAAAAGTAGGAAAAGCTGGAGTAAAGTCATGTGACACTCACTTGAGGAAAACACACACACACACACACACACACACACACACACACACACATATATATATATATATATATATATATATATATATATATATATCAGGAGAATAAATTTAGAATTAGTCAACTGGTAACTAGCAAATTAGAAACTACATACATATAGGGTATCTTCATATACATGGGACCAATGTGACTGCTATTAATTATAATGTTGTGTTCTTTTTTGTTTCAGGTTTCAAAAATTGTATTCTATAACAACTATTAATCCTTGATCACAATGCCTAGGACCAGTGAGGAAAAATATTTTGCGTCACTACTTATTTAGGGACAAAATCATTCAAAACTGTCTCAAAATAAATACAACCCATTAATATGATAATGATTTATTACTGAGACGAGAAACTCGAAAAATGATTGCATGCTCTAGAAACTGATATAATAATAATTAAAAATAAACATTGATTTGATGTTTCTAACCTAAAAGATGCATTTTTTACATGACGTATTCCAAATGATCACCACTGCGCTTGTCTCAATAATAAATCATTATCATATTAATGGGTTGCATTTATTTTAAGAAGCCCTGTATATGAAAAGAAGCAAACTAATATCTAAGGGCAGACGTATTGATATGTCTGCACTTCGATATTAATTCGGTTTTTTCTTTAGCATATCAGTGTTAGTGAGTTCAAACTCCAGTCACACTATAAAGTTCAGGTTTGGACTAATACCCTTGAAAAAGGCATGAAACCCCTTATCTCCCCAGTTACGGAGTGAATAGTAAAATTACATATTTGGAAATTGAAACTACATCACAGCGAAGTGCGAGTATTTCGTTTACTATATATTGGTCAATAAGTTCTACAAAAATACAAAAAGCAGTAATCTGCTTTTATATTACCTTTCACTCATCAAAGAAACGAAATTTTTATCTAATTACTTAAATTATTTAGCACAGTCACGACTAATTTGATACTATCAATCACACAGGCGCATACCTATACACACACACATACACACATATTGCCATTGCTTCCAGGTACACTCTAACCGGGAGAGGTAGCACAAGATAGGGTCCTATCTTTGGGTCAAATAGAACACTTTGACATTTCTGTGTGGATAAATGACTGATGTTTTATTAAATTGTAATACATAACAATACTTGGAACCATGTAGCTGTCATTGTTATCGCTCCCAGGTCCACTCAGTCCTAGAGTAAAAGCACGTGATAGGGTCCTATCTATGAGTCAAATAGAACCGTGGTTTCGAGAGTTTACTGTTTTTGTATTTAAACTGAGTATTTATGCTAAACTGAATTGTTCGAAATAGAACTGTTTTTACATCTAATCAGTGTACTCTGAAATAAAACTGTTTTTTACATTTAACTCTGCGTATTTCCCAGTCGATTGCGGCTGTAGAATACACTGACTTCACTTCTGCAGAAGGTAAGACTCCCAATGAGTGTCCGGATAATGACACTAAACAATCTGATGGTGAGGTTCCAGTAATGCTGTAGTTTTGGGGAATGCAGAGTACACCATCATTGCCATTGCTCCCAGGTACTCTCTTGTCTGGAGTGGTAAAACTTGGTAGGGTTCTATCTCTGGGCCAAATAGAACTAAACCGCATATTAAGGCTAAACCGAATTACTTGAAATAAAACAGTTTTGATATCTAAACTGCATACTTATTCTAAACCTATTTGCTAAAAATAGAATTGTTTTGAGATTTAAACTGCGAAGTTAGGTTTCACTGAATTGTTAGAAATAGAACTGTTTTGACATTTAATAGTGTGTAAAACTATACTTATACTAAACTAAATTGTTTGAATTAGAACTGTTTGAATAAACTGAATAGATTGAAATAGAAATGTTTTTTTGCTATTAAACTGTGTACTTATGCTAAACTGAATTGTTTGAAATAGAACTGTTTATTTGTATAAAATGGACTTGGCATTAAATAACCTACAAAGGTTGATATGCCATAAAACCTAAACAAAACAAACATACAAACCATTTAGCTGTGTACTAACGAATGAGTAATGTTAAATAGAATTATTCGCGTTGATTAGTAATTCTGGAAACTCTTTATCTGTGTGCCAATAGCAATACTTCTATCGACTTGAATGTAAGCAGACAAATTATAAATATTGAACAGAATTATTAGAGGTAGACAGCAATAATTGAAACCATTTAACAGTGTAGAAACAATCACTGTACTAATGGGCAAACAAACTAGTTCTAACTCATCTAAAAATAAAATTATTTATAATCTATTCACTTACTAATCCATGCAGACAAATGACTGATTTTAAATTTTTACTGTTACATAGCAGTACCTGAAGCCATTTAACTCTGTGCAAACAAATGACACAAAAAATAATAGAAATGATAGAAACAAGTTTAATTATCTGTGTTTGTTAGAAATACTTGAAACCTAGTGATTGCGTGCATGAAAGCTCAGCACGTCAAAAAATGTATTTACAAATCATACAAATTTAATATATATGTATAAAGAGGATTTGGCTTTAGATAACCTACAATGGTTGATATGCCATAAAATCCAACGAAGACAACTCACAGCACATCTAGTCCTGTTACTTTTCAGACAGAACGCTTATATCTTTTTTTTCTTTTTTTGTACAAGCGTTTATTAGATATCTAAATGTTTCTCCAAGATAAACATTTTTACAGTTCTTCTAGAGAACAATAGAAATATCCTCCTCTGATGTTGTTTTCTTGTATCGTTAATAATGTTCCAAATTGTTTTGGATGTGTTTATGACAATTGGAATGGCGTTTTTTTTTTATTTTGTAAATGATATTTAATGATGTGTTCGTAGTTTGAATGAGTTTTCTATTGAGTTTGATTTTACTTGGATTATCCTTTTTATGTTCGTGTTTTTGTTAGAAGGTATTTCTTATACCATTAGAAGGTTGATATGCCATTAAATAGCAATGATACTACTTAACACATATCTGGAAAGATAAGGAGATTCACGCCTTTCCCAAATGTATGTCCCAAAACCGGACATATTAACCTTTCAGGAGTTTGAACTCACTTATTTCGCGTCCACAGTCCAGCACTTTGTCACGACGCCATGAGGATTCTCTTTTTTGCTTCTGGCGTTGCTAGGTACTCACTGCTTCCGGTCAAATCTATTTGAGATAATGAATTGTTTACCTGTTTAACAGGTAAATGTATCGTGAAGATACATTTTGTAAATGTATCGTGAAGATACATTTTGGACATTATTTAGTCGGGGACCCTAACAGTTACCTAAAACCTTATAACTATTAGTATTAAATATGTGCCTCAGAAACCATATTACTGTGTACAAATTATTTGTATTAAATAGGAGTACTTGATATCATTACACTGTGTTCAAATGAATGATTATTAAAAATAATTAAAAAGTAAGATTAGAAAAATTATTACCATAAAATATAAACAATTATTACAATCATGATTGTTTATATTTATCAATCATTTACAAATGAATCAACTTTTGACACTAAATAACCTAACCCATAGGGGTTGATATGTCGTTAAATAAACCAATCCAAACCGCACCTTAAAACACTGATATTGTAATTAAGTATTTATTCACCCAAGATCAATTTTTAAGTGGAGTACAGCTGGTTTAAATTCAAAGTTTCCTTTTTCTAAACTGCTTACCTTACCAAGGCAAAGTATACAGTCTACCCGAACCTTTGGGTAACAAAGTTTACTTCCCCAAAGTGATTGCAAAAATGCATTTTTGTACCGGATATAATTGGAAACCGTAATTGTTAAACTGACTTTCGTATGAGATTACCTAATACGGGTTGACATTGATGATCATTTTATTTTTTTAACACTAGGCGGAAAGTAAAGAACATCCCCAAAAATATTCGCAAGAAACACAGATGATTGTTCTGAATGACCACGGTTCTTTCTCTGATTTTTTTTTCTGGGAATAAAAATCTGCGAAAGATCAGGTTCTGATCAATCTCAATACTATAGCTTGTTTTCAAAAACTAAAAAAAAAATCTAACGAGGAAAGATATCACTCTGTTAACCGAACAGAACTAATTATTTTCAACTGAAACGTCAAAATGTTAAGAATTAACCTCCTACGACGATGAGACGCAACGTCGATTTTATGCAAGGAAGCCCCAGGAAGCGAACCATCAATCAATGCATAATAAATCTGTTACAGTATCAATTCTTACTATTGTTTGTTTAGTAAAAGCAGTATCTCTACCTTCCACAGTGATTTATCTCATCAAATGCTGCATCAAAAACAGGTGAAGTAATGGCTATCTTTACAGGAAACAGACCCGACGAACCAAGTTCAAATCTAGACAAGGCTGTTTGTGTTTCACTTTGCGCCAATACCCTTAGAAAAGACTTGAATCAATCTTTTCTCCCTCATATATGGTTAAATAGTACGGCAGTTTTGATAAAGCCACCGTAGTAGAAGGAAAATTCTGAATTGAAACCAGCTCTACTCCTCTTAAAAACGATGTATTGAATCCTGTTCGTAGTGAACTAGTTGGATGAATTCATAAATTGGAATGCTTTGAGTTAGGGAAGATATTTTATCCAGACTGCATTCATCAAGGTTAGACAACAGCACAGATTCCCTTGACTCTCACCTCATCGGTTATCGATTTTGGTAAGTTCTCTTGATAGCAGCTAGTTTTCGCACAGAGCTGATGAATGTAAGTTTTTGCTGATCGACCAACACTTGTGTGTCAATGTGCTGGAACTTATAGTAGGAATTCGTTCGTGGGTTTGTCCGTATCTATTGCTTGTCTAACTTGGTTAAACAGCTGCTGCTTTGCAGGGTGCTGCTTCAAGGATTTGTTCAATACAGCTCGCAGAATTCTGCGTAGTTCAAATCATGCTTTTTCAGCAAGCTTTTTATTAGAGTCCAAGTAGTGCAACCATACAATAGTACTTGCAAGGCTAAAGCTTGGAAAAATCCCTGTTTTATTTTATCCAAGAGATCAGATTTTATATGATCATTATCCCGTCAATAGTAATCCATGCCTTTCCTATTTGCATATTGACATTTACTTCAGTAGATGAGATATTACTACTGAGGTATATGAACCAGTCTTCTGAAACTTGCCATTTATTGGGGTGCTATCACCTTGATTAAAACATATGTAACATTAGTATGTAGTTGATATACCAACACTGATCGGTGTAGGGACAAATGCTAAAATTGTGAAGTCATCTAAACATTATTCTTATCAGTCTCGCCATACTCGATTTAGACAATTCGAGAAAATGCTACTTGAACAGGATGTCCTTTTAGACGAGAATTAGTGATTTCGTATGGCTCAGGCCTAAAGTCTCCAGATACGGTGTTTAATTAATATCACTAACAAGTCTTGATATGGTTAATACCTAGCAATGGCGATGCAGTTGATTGGTCTATGACATCTCCTAGCCAAGTTTCTGTTGACTGTTTGGCTATTTCTCAAACTAAACAGGACAACAGCAAGGCAGTAATAGGACTAACTGAAATCACGTAGTGTTCTGAGATCGATTACCAACTAACACAGTCATTAATTATAATCATTTACGATGTGCGTTCGAAAACCATCGAGATTGTTGCTGTATTTACCAAGCAAGAAATGATGCCCTGTTGGCTGGGGCTGTAGAATATGCAGATTGCACTTCTACACCGAGTTCTCCAACGAGTATCCTGGTTATTATATTAAGCCATGCTAATGAGGCTCCAGTCCTATGGTTCTGAGGGATGTGAAGAAACCCTTCATGAACATTACTCCCTGGTCTACTCAAAACCGGAGTTAGAGTCCTATCAATTAGTCAAATAGAACTGCTTAATCCTTTACAATACTTGAAATCATTCAAGTGTGCGCAAATATGTAATTGATATTATATAGAATTATTTGTAATAATTAGCAGTAACTGAAACCATTTAAGGGTGCAAACAAATTATTAATATTAAATAAAATTATTAGTGTCAGTAATACTTGAAATCATTTAAGTGTGAGCAAACAAATGATTAATTATAAATAGAAGTATTTCATTCACAAAAAGTAACAATCACCCTTTAATATATCAAGACAAACATTTTGACATCCACAAAATGTTTCCTTATAATTTCCCATATCTCCACAGATGGCTCCAAAAACGACAATTGAACTGTTGCAGTTTACAAAGACAAAATAGCCAGGAAATGCCTCCCAAAAGGAGCTTCCATCTTCACTGCCAAAACTTTTGTCTATATAATTTTATTAAGCAATATGAAAACATCTCAATAAAAACTTTTAATTATACATCTGAGGAAAGTTTTAAAAAAACTGAAACAGATTTATGATGATTCCAAGAGAGTGTTTTTTTTTTCTTTTTGTTTTTATATATAAAAAAAATTACCTTTGCACGTTAAGTGTTGATGTATCATTAATCCCAAATTAATGATACATCAATAGCCGTTGGTATTGCGCACTCAAATTGGATATTCCAACCCCTTGGATTTCCTCCTTAGATCATATATAATATACATATTTAGTTGAAAATAATAGACAATTATTCAGTGCTCTGCTTTTTATAAGTCTTTATTTGTTGGTTAGTGGTATGGCGCAATTGTCGTTGAAGGTGCTTTAAAAAAGCATTTTGCCCAGTCGGCTGGGGCTGTAGAATACACCGACTGCTTCTCTGCAGAGGGGTAAGACCCCCCCCCTAACGAGTGTCCTGGATATGACACTAAACAATCTGATGGTGAGGTTCCAGCAATGCTGGAGCTTTGGGGAATGTGGAGTACCCCTTCATTGCCATCTCTCCCTGGTCCACTCTGGCCCGGTGTGGTAGCACCTGATAAGGGTCCTATCTATGGGTTAAATAAAACAAAACCATGCTTCTTTCACTATACTGATTTTTGCATTTAAACTGCGTATTTATGCTAAACTGAATTGTTTAAAATAGAACTGTTTTGACATTGGAACTGCGTACTAGTGCTGAACTGAATTACTCGAAATAGAACTGTTTTTTACGTCTAAACCGTGTACTTATTCTGAACTGAATTATCTGAAATAAAACTGTCTGACATTTAAATCTGTGTATTGCCTAGTCAGCTGGGGCTGTAGAATACACTGACTGCACCTCTGCAGAGGGGTAAGACCCCCCCCAAGGAGTGTCCTGATATGACACTAAACAATCTGATGGTGAGGTTCCAGCAGTGCAGGAGCTTTGGGGAATGCGGAATACCCCTACATTGCCATCGCTCCCAGGTACACTCTGGCCCGGAGTGGTAGCACCTGATAGGGTCCTATCTATGGGTTAAATAGAACTAACAGCATACTTATGCTAAAATGAATTGAGTAAACTGAATAGCTTGTAATAGAAACGTTTTTGACAATTAAACCGTATTATGCTTAACTGAATTATTTCAAATAGAACTGTTTTTCGACATTAAAACTGTATTTACACTTAACCGAATTATTACATATAACTGCTTGAATAGTTTGAAATGGAAATGTTTTTGATAATTAAACTGTGTACTTATGCTAAACTGAACTGTTTTCAATAGAACACATTATTTACATAAAAATGGATTTGGCGTTAAATAACCTATATAGGTTGATATGCCATAAAACCAAACCAAACCAAACCAAACCAAAAAAGCATTGGTGGGCACATACATTTCTTATATAACTTAAAATGCCAGAAAATACTTAACTTTTAGAAACGATACTTATAAAGAATACACATGCCACTTTAAAAAAATCTCTTTTAGCTTTTAAACGGGAGTATTTAAATGCATCAGACATAGATGCAAACACATATAGCCTCGGTGATTTCCACTTATGTAACCCTCTACTGCTATCTCCACTCAGTCAGACCAACACCAATCGTCTATGAGTTCAGACACAAGGTCACTCACCGGTGATGAATACGCCCACTCAAAAAATTCCATTTCTTCAGAAAAAATTCCTCCACACCAGAATACAAGAGTACTCGCCTCCTCTGTAATGACTAAAGATGGTCGAAAGTACTCAAATTACACCAATAAAGACTTTCCACAGTTTTTGACGTACCTTCTCGCTCGAAAGCAAGAAAAGACTAATGAAAAGCTAAACACCAAATCTTTATTACTTATCTTCAAAAAATACATACACACACAAATATATATATATATATATATATATATAATATTTAATCTATATATATATATATATATATATAGACTATAAGACACTTGAAAATAATAGCTACAGATGAGCTAAGTCACATACACACACACACACACATATATATATATATATATATATATATATATATATATATGTAACATTTAATTTATATATATATATCATAAAACATGAAACTAAAAGTTACAGATGAGCTAAGGTAGGTGAGATCAACATTATTTGACTATATATATATATATATATATATATATATTTAGGCAGCATTTCTTCGTTAATGCAAATTTCATTAAACATAATAGACATTTTATGTCTACATATTTTCTTTTGGATCCGTTCGAATTCCCGTATTACTTTTATTGTATTCTGGGGGAATTGATTTATGTATTGTCCATAGTTGCATGTATCCCTAGTACTTTCTGCCCGACTTTGGGCCATCATCATGGGAGGATCTACTACAAAAGTGATGTAACTTTTGTTTTAGCATATTACAACTGTGTAAGGGCGTCTTTGCCGTTGAAGGTTTTGGCGTTTGTTTTTGAATGTGATTCTATATTTAGTGCCAGTAGCTAAAGACATTTAAGTACATTAGCACTGGTTTGAAAATTAATTCTATTAAGTGTTGGCTGCAGGTTTCTGATATGTAATGCTTCGAGAATCTGAAGTTTTTGTTTATTATTTTGATGTTCTAATATTGTTGTGTTGTCGGTGAGAATTTTCCGTAGCTGTGCCGTTGGGCATGAATGTTTTTTTAAATGCTGAGCTATTGAACTTGTGTCTGAAAGGTGCATTGTAAGTCTCCTCGACAGGCTAGTTGAGGTTAAACCAACATATATATTATTATTATCAGAGATACAATCTCCTAAAGGACATTTAAATTTATATATAACGTTGGTTTTTTGCAAAACTCCAATCGAGGGAGAGGAATTATTTCTAATGACTAGATTCGAGGTTTTAAACTTATTATAATATATAACGAGTTTTATTTTTTTATTAGGATCAGTGGGGAGTATGCTTTTGTGAATCAATGTTTTCAAGATTTTTTCATCGGATTTGTAATTGTAGTGCATTTGGTTACGATAAAAAAGTTTGATATATGTTTGTTGGCTGGATGGAGTAGTACAAAAAATATATATATATATAAGTAAAAGTAAAGTTAGCGACCATAGTCGAGGGTGACCTGAAGGCTCCCTTTTTCGATAGCTACTACACCAAGGTGTAGGGGAGGGCGCTACTCCATTCCCTGGATTGCTCCACTTTACCCTTGAACCGTACCTTATAATGCTGAGTGTTAAGCAAGGTGGTATCAAGTTCCATTTTTAAAGTCTTGAACCCAGGTCTCCCGGGCCATTGGCGAACACTCTAACCGCTGGGCCAATGTCCCGGATATATATTATTAATTATATATATATATATATATATGGATAGATTAAATATTATTAATCTCACCTACCTTAGTTCGTCTGTGACTATAAGTTTCCCGCGTCTTATAAAACGAAAAACAAAAAACAGAAGTCTGAAAAAGAACTTTGTTGGAATTTATAAATGAATAAAAGAATATAGAGGATGTTTCAAAGTATTTGATATCTTTCAAGATGTACAGGCTGTTTCAGAACAATTGAAATAATTTTGTAATATAACTTAATGAAGTCTCATTCAAATGATCTCACATTTTGACTGCATGTGTAAAAACAACTCAAAATTCAATGTTTAATCATTAAACACCTTTTCTGGATGCCATATCTATACATGAAAAGAAATAAAAACATTGAACATTAAACATAGAATTGTAAGATGTTTCTATACATACTGTTAAGTTGAGATAATTTGAATGAGAATTGGTCAAGTTATTAAATTACAAAATGATATCAAATGACAACATTGTATTTTATAAAAATATTTTTAATAGTCTGTTTCTGTTGGAGATTGTAAATCAATATAGACGATCTGAATTGTTAATAGAAATCCTTTTCTTCCATAATAGAATGAAATATATTCTGAAGTCTTTTGAAATTAAAAATCCGTAGACAGGCCCATGTTTGTATTTTAACGGAGCCCATGTAAAATGACAAATATATGATTTAAAAAAACATTTAAGAATACAGACAGCAGGTGATCAACAAACAGATTAATTTAGTTTGCTCCGGCGTTTACACAACGTTTTGTCGTCAGGGGTTATTGTGGATGACGTCACTGAAATATTAATGTGAACATGTCCAACCCAGCTGGATAGAACGTTAGTTTTACTATTATTGAGTTGAGTCAAAAATAAATTTCGTTTTTTTAAAAGCAAGTTGTAACTACGCATTTCAAACTTCCAATATTTTAAACGCAACGGGAAATTACTTGATTAAAGAGCGCCTTCATGGATCATTCTCATTTCAGTAATGAATGCGTGTGCTTTATAATGCAATGAATCGTCTCACGCCTCTAAAATGGACGAACTGAAAATACATATTTGACATGTCATGTTGTTGGAGTTTAAGAATACGAACGCTACAGAAACAGCATAGAAAATTTGTAGTGTTTTTGACTGAGGTGTCATTACCAACTGCCAGATATAGAAATGGTTTTCAAGGTTTCTTTCTTGAGATGATTCATTGAGATGCTCATCAGACCAAGATGCTAATCAGACCTCAACCAAGAAGCTTTTAGGGAATCGGTAGAAAGCAATTTGCGCAAAAGTGCTCGATAATTAGCACTTGGCACGTCCCAGTCCACAATATGAAACCACTGGAAAAATATAAGAATTGTGAGCATAAAAATTGTCTTAGAAAATGCCTTGCATTTTTTAATAGAACAAATGTTGTGCTCCTCAATGATAACGCAGGACCACAATCAGCAACATTTACACAGGAAAAATATCACATTTAGGCAGGTCTGTTCTACCCTATCTACCATTTTTGCCTGATTTGTATCAAATGAATTCTTTTTTTTTTCTCAAGAAAAGCCTTTGAATGACAAATCATTTTCTCTAGAAGATCATGTGAAAACGTTTGTGAAACGAAACCAGCTGAATTTTACTTGAGAGGGATCAACAAGCTACCTAATGAATGGCAAGAGGTGATTCAAAATAATGGTTAATATACTAGTGATTGAAATTAATTTATTGTTCAATTGTTTATGAACAAAATATATTTTATTGAAACGAAAATTATTTATGCCTAAACCCTTTATTTAAATGGTTCTTTCTTTGAGAGCCAAATTATCGCCATATTGTTGATGAGATAGTAATATCAAATGAAATAAATTAACAAAGATTCCAAAGTTCTTCTTCTTCTTCTTCTTCTTCTTCTTATTATTATTATTATTATTATTATTATTATTATTATCATTATTATTATTATTATTGACTCCTCTAGAGTTTTTCACATCAGTATTAGCTGATGGTTTTTCACAGGAGTTTGAGTGACAGCAAGTCTCCTCAAGTCTCCAGGACTCGTCTCAGTATTCTGGCCGTCTGCAGCAATGCTGTCGTTTGGATAGTCTCCACCCGTCCACTAACTTCCAAGTCCTCCAGGCCTTTTAATAATCCTTTTATTATTATTGTTATTATAATTATTCTCTCATTTACCGTTCTTTTTCGAATTGTTTCCATCGCAAAACCCTCACCAAATCACCAAGTTCTCAAAAAAGAAAAAAAAAGAAAATCTAGCTATAAAGTTAATACTTTAGTAATACAATTTTCCCATCTTTTTTGAGGGGATATAGTCATCATTTTCTAAACCCCACCGACAGGGCGTAAAACCACAATTTTCAGAAAAGCCTAATAATCGTGGTGAGTTCAGTGTTGACCTAGCGCTTAACTGCACCGAAAATTGATTAGGCAAACTAAGTTTAGATGAATCACGATGGTTGATGTGCCATTGAAAAAAAAGAAAGCCAACAAAATAAGTCAGAAATCGTAAAATAAACAAATAACATCCGAAAGGAAAGAAAGGAAAATTCAGAAAGGAATTGAAATAGAAAAATAGAAAGAAAAAATGAATAAATCAATTAATGAAAATATGGGAGGGAAGAAATGACATAAACTTTTTAAAATCGGAGAAAGAAAGAAAGAAAAAAAGAAAGAAAGAAAGAAAGAAAAAAAGAAAGGTGAGACCTCTGACGTTATTTGTTATATCTAACTAAGTGAAATGAAAAATAAGTCAATAATAGTAAATGAAAGAAGGAAAGAAACTACATGAGTACAAAGAAATCATTAATAAAAGGACAACGAGAAATAATTAAAGTTTGAATAAAAAAAGCAGAAAAAATATTAATAAAAAGCTATTTAAAAAAAGTAGCAGAGACCAAACAAACACCAAAAATCATGTCGGAGATAGTGATATACTAGTGTTTGAGAAGAAACATAAAAATACGACTCTTTTAAAATGTTGTGCCTACTGTTGTTTTATTCCCTTTCTTTGTCGGGCTTTGGAAATACGTGAACAATTGAATTTACGGATCGCATTTGAAGCAGCTCTTCGAGTATCATTTGATGGTTTTTAGATGACGATTTGGACTAACCTGATGCAAAAATGTTATGCTGATTTTTTTTTATGCTGGTTGTATAAACGGAAAAGTAACATTTGGTTCTGCGCACGTTTGAATCAGTAATGTGGCCATCGCTTACGCATATTCATAATTTTGCGTGTACATAAGCGCCAAACTGCAGATGGAAGCGAAACAGAACAAGAGGGAAATTTGGTTGGCGCACATAGAACGAATCGTTGTGAGAAAGCAAGAATGACAGAGAGAGAAAGAGTGAGAGAGAGAGAGTAATGAAATAAATATCATTGAAGCAGGCAGACATTGTTTGTGAAGGAGGAATGTAAGTTTCGTCTGTGTTCGTCGGTTGGAAGACAGGAGGTACACGTTTCGCGGTATTGTAACGTTATTAGTTGGCTTCTTAACGAACATAAGTATTTTGCTAAACCTTCAACTGTTTGACGTGGCACAAAGTATTGATCCACCCATCTTCAATATGCGACACTGTTTACTAAATCATTGTACAAGGGAGAGGATCGAAAACTCAGCTTCTTTTATTGGGGTTCTCAGAACATCGAACACCCACTTCCGCTTGCCTGGTTAGATGGCTCGACATCGCCTCAGTTATATATACTGAATAGGCTGCTGAGGTCTATCGTCATTTACATTGGGCCATCAACAGATTTTTTTCTGATGAATATGGATTGAACATATATATATATATATATATATATATATATATATATATATATATATATCCATTGCTTTCCATACTAAAAAGTGTTTATTTTTGTGTAAAAATAGGCTTTAAAAGCCTTTCTGTAGCCGTATCTTTATTCTATTGACAAATCGCCGTTTCCCAGCTCATTTTGAAATTTCTTTGATATTCACAGACAACAATATTTGACTTGCCGCAAAAATTTTAGAGTATCAAAACCTATAATAATTTAAGAAATTTTTCTCTCCTTGAATGTTAAAAATACATTTTTAACCGATTGGAATCATAGATAGTTCATCAGCTTTTTTATAGAATTCCGAATCTTCTTCAATTTTATAAATAGTGATAAGATCATATTTCTTCCGTCGGTCTCAGATTTATTCTGTGATCTACGAAAAAAAACTTTCGATTTATTTCTTTCGACTGAAAATATAACATTATTTTCTTTTTAAAATTCTTTTACTTTTAAAATCGCTTAATTATCCTAAATTGAATCAACATGTTCTTTTACATTTTCATTTTGTTAAAAACATTGGAATTACTATTCAATCTGTCCCGTGTTAATGAAAAATTTTAGCTGTAGCAACATATATTTTTAAGACATAAATATATTTTCTCAAACATAGATCTTTTACACACGAAATATATCCATTTCGATTAAGGCTATCATAAACTGCTACATTTCATGCATAAATCTTCACTTTCTCTCTAAAAGATATTTATGCTTTGACTAATATCCTCTGATCTTAAAAGAAAAGACTTCATGAATTCTGTTTTTCTGAAAACATTTTACTCAGTTCGAAGAAATTAAATTTATTGATTTGTAGTTCGTTTTTTAATTCAATCGTTTACTCTTTTGTCCAATATATATATATATGCATATATATATATATATATATATATATATATATATCATCAAGTAGTGCTTATAGCACAGATTTTCTTCTCTCTCTCTCTCTCTCTCTCTCTCTCTCTCTCTCTCTCTCTTACCATTCACCCCTACGTCCATCAGCCTTGGCATCCTCTGTACCCACAAAATTGATGAAAATTTTATAGTATCAAAACCTAAAATAATTTAAGAAATTTTTCTCTCCTTTAATGTTAAAAATACATTTTTAACCAATTGGAATAGTTCATCAGCTTTTTTATAGAGTTTCGAACCTTCTTCGCTGGCCGCAGATCTTCGCTTATGAGTTCGTCTCTACTTTTTCAGCTGGGCCCAGCATGTCTTGTTCGTCCTACTTGGATGGTTTGTTTGACTGGGTGGAAGTGACTGAACCGTTGGTATTTTGTAGGATACTGATTCCAGGATTTATTCAAAACAGCATGCATCACCCTTGTGTAGTTTACGTTAAGCTTTTCCACCAAGGGCTTTGTTAAAATCCTGAAGATGCAGCCATGCAATAGTACTGATATGGTTACTGCTGGGAAGAATTCCTGTTTTATTTCATCAGTGATATTAGATTTCCAAATGGTCGAACACCTGTCACAATGATTCAAATGTGGGGCGCCCTGGTACAACAGAGTGGCTCTGGTACAATCAGTGGCTCTGGTACAACAGAGATATTAGTTTTAGCTGAAACCACATTTCCAGAAAAACTGCAGACTTTATCCTCTGCAAAGCCGTAAGACCCCGCCAAAAATTAGATGGGTGTCCTGTGTTTGACACTAAACTGCATCCGATGGTTAGGCTCTTGTTCGGAAACTATTGAAAGTATGAGATATTCCTTCATTGTTATTAATCCCTGGTCCAACCTGAATACTTGCTTGGGTCCCATCTATGGGTCAATTAGATCTGTTTTAAAATTATTCATGTTTTATTAGATTGTGCACCTAAAATTAAACAACACAAAAGCGTAAATATGAACGTACAATGATCGTGAGCCCCAAAACTCTGGGCATAAATTAACCCTCTAAGGGTTGACAACCCGTTAAGATTGATTAATAAGCCAACACGACTGTCATTTTAAATTCTAGAGAAGTAGAACTAACATTTAATCCAGCAGAATTCAACAGCTATTTTTAAGTTCACATCATTCAGTCAAGAACGTCACTAACTGAAACCCTTGACGACAAGATAAAACTTAAAAATTGCTTGCAAACAAAATTAATTTCTTTATTGACCATCTGCTGTCTATGTTTTTAAATGTTGTTTCTATTGTATATTTTTGCTTTACAAAGATTGTTAAAATACAGGAAAAATAAACAAACGTGTTTCTCAATTGATTTGTTAGTCTCAGAAGAATTTAATTACTTTTGTTGGTTTTAGTTTGTTTGTTTGTTTGTTTGTTTGTTAACCTGGAGCTAATTGAATCATTCCGAGATGCATATCAATCTAATTTGGTTTAGTATGGTTTCTTTGATTAATGGCATATCAATATTCGTGGGTTATTTAATGACAAATTCATCCTTGTAGAAAAGTAGTGGTACAATTTAAATCACAGCCTGAAGGAATAAGGGGTTCATACATTTCCTAAGGGCTTTTGACATTGAAACTCGACTTTCGTTAAATTGAATTGTTTGAACTAAACTGAATTGCTTGAAATAGGACTGTTTTAACATTTAAATTGCGTACTTATGCGAGACTAAATTATTTGAGATGGAATTCCTTACGATATTTAACTGTGTGTAAACAAAACTATACTTATACTAAAAAAATTGTTTGAATTAGAACTGTTTGATTAAACCGAATAGCTTGAATTAGAGGTGTTTTTGACAATTAAACTGTTTACTTATGCCAAACTGAATTGTTTTAAATCGAACTGTTTATGGATTTGGCATTAAATAAATCACAATGGTTGATATGCCGTAAAACTCAAACAAACAAAAGCAAAAAAAAAACATCCTTATTCTCTACGCCACAATAAATTGAACGAAGGGAATTTTTATTTTATTAAAACTTCGATCATTCGATATCAACAAACAATGTCAGACTGTTAAGTAATGAGATCAATTGTGTAAAAAATTATTATTATTATTATTATTTGTTGTTTTTTTAGAGTTTTTCACATCAGCATTAGCAGATGGTTTCTCATTGTAGTCTGAATGACAACAAGTTCCCTCAAGTCTCCATGACTAATCTCAGTATTCTCGCCGATCTCAGATATCTGTAGTTTTGATGGTCTCCTCTTGTCCTGTTATTTGCAAGTCCTCCTGTCCTTGTACTAATCCTTCGGTGACTGTACCAAGAGCACCAATTATAATTGTTATTATCGTCACTTTCATGTTCCACAGTTTTTTTTCAATTCCCTTGCAAGATCAAGGTACTTATCCCTCGTTTCACATTATTTTAATGATACTCTGTGGTCTGTCGGGACAGCAAAATCCACAATTCTGCAAGTTATCTTTTTTTCGTTATTGTTGTTGATTATTATAGTCGTCTGGACGAGATTTGGTGATCCGTTTATATCTCGAAATCTCAGAGGAGTATTATTATTATTATATATCATCTTCTCTACCAGTCGGCGATGCCCAGAATACACTGACTGTATCTCCGATCTCCCACACAAAAAAAGAAACTTCCCACGTATGACACGAAACTAGAGACTTGGCGCGAGTGGAGTACTCTTTTATTTGCCATTTTATAGTACTCTTTTATTGCCATTATTCCCTGGTCCACTCAAACTGGAAATGGTTGTACCTGTAAGGATTGATCTATGGGTCAAATAGATCTGTTTAAGAATTATTCTTATTGAATTGCACCTTGAGCAGAAAAATGTCTTAAGAAACCAGCCCCGTCGGCTGTGATAATAGAATACAACGACTGTATCTTTGCAGAGGGGAAAGTCCACTCCGTCAACGAGTGCCCTAGATATGACATTAAACAATCTGATGGCGCGGCTCCAGTCAATGGAGAATTGGGGAATATGGACTACATTGCTGTTGCTTCCCGCTCCACTCCAACTTGAGTGGTAGTACCTGATAGGGTTCTATCTATGGGTCAAATAGAATTGGTTGACATTTAAAATGAGTACAAACAAATTAATTACGTTAAACTGAATTTTTTTTAAATAAAATTGTTTAACCATTTAACTGTTTAAAAATGATTGTTTAATTGAATTGTTATTAATACATAGCAATTCTTGAAAATATTTAAATGTGTGCCTAAAGTGAATTATTGGTATTACATGGCAATACTTGGAACCTTGTGAATGGTTGAAAATAAATGAATAGTGTTGAATAGAATACTTTGTGTTAAATAGCAATACTTGTAACCACTTCGCTGTGTGCAAACAAATGATTGATATCGAAAAGATTTATTAGAGTTAAATAGCTACAACTGAAACCATTTGACTGTGTAGAAACAACAGCAATACAAACGTGTGAACAAATTACTTCTAACTCATTTAAAAGTCAAAGTACCTCCAAACTGTGTGCAAACAAAAGACTGATGTTAAATTGTGACTGTTATATAGCAACGCTTGAAACCATTTGACGGTGTGCAAATAAAATGCGTTCCGGCTCGTTTAAACACATTTTGTTTATAAATCATATATTAAATATATATGTATAGAGGATTTGGTATTAAGTAACCTACAATTGTTGATATGTCATAAAAACTAAACCAAAAAAAGTCTTAAGAAACAATTACAAAAAATATAAATATGACGTTCAATGAAGGTGGTCCACAAACCTCATGCCTAGACGAGTAGATTTCCATTAAAATCAACCATTTAACCAATCAATAAAAATTGGGCTTTAAAAATAGTAAAGAACATTCACCTCTGAAGAGGGTATCTTTTGAAAACAGCAAATTGGAAAATCTTGCAATGTCCTAAACATAATGAAGAGTCTTAAATCACTTTATTTAATATTGAACAAAGGAGTCTTTTAGAAAATGACAAAAAATTATTGGCTACACACTCAGATTTTATAAGTGAATTAAGTTCAATGCTGAATACATCAAACAATGTTTTGCAGTAAACAAGAAATTGCAAAATTGTCTTAGTGACAGTAGACAACGATTTGATGCGGTTAAACAACACGACCATCTACTTCGAATTATTAGTGAGAACAAAAAGTACACGATAACATACGAGGATGCCTAAAAAGTAAGTTACGAACATTTAATAATCCATGTTTATTGCGATACAAATAAAGCAGTTAGCATATGTAATCTTAAATACTATGTTACTTTTCCATGTAGTCATAATCGGGATTGATGCATTTTTTTCCACTCAGTGAAGAAATATATAAAAATTCTTAAACAATAAGATGCGATCGAAAAGTATTTTTATCCAGTCTTTTATTTCTTTTTTTTATTCTAGATTAACAAAGATAAATATGAAATTCTAATTAGATTCCTTTATTCTTTCTTAAGTCGAACCAAAACGATGCTTTTGAACTTCTTTTATGACCGGAAAACATATATATATATATATATATATATATATATATATATATATATAATTGATTTAGTATGTAGATCTATGCTTAAAATATTGACCAATATACATAAAAAACAAAACAAAGCAAAGAACAAAAAGAAATACATAACATATGACTGATAAAATAAAACTGAGTTTTTTCCAAGCAGCTGTCGGGTCGATACTGCTATACGGATGCACCACATAGACGCTAACGAAACGTACGGAGAAAAAGCTTGACGGCAATTACACAAGAATGCTGCGAGCAATATTGAACAAGTCCTGGAGGCAACACCACACAAAAAAACAGCTTTACGGCCACCTACCACCCATCACGAAAACTATCCAAGTTAGACGAACCAGATATGCGGGACACTGCTGGAGAAGTAAAGACGAACTCATAAGCGATATACCTCTGTGGACCCCTTCACATGGACGAGCAAAGGCAGGACGACTAGCCAGAACCTGTGTCGATACAAGATGTAACCTGGAAGGCCTCCCGAGAACGATGGACGATAGTGACGGGTGGTGAGATAGGGTCAAGGAGATCCGTGTTAGCAGCGCAACATGATGATGATGATGATATATGAGACGCCACCATATAGTGTAGAGATATCGCCTCTTTGATTAAAACACGTCTGCATTCACATGGCAGCCTATGCCACCTGCTGTCAGCTACAGATTATGCAGCAGGGATTCGGCCAGGGTGGGTGTATTTGCCAGAAGCGCTATGTCATCAGCGTCGTCCGCGTCCGTAATAGTTTGAGTGGGTTATCGTCTGCTTCTTGCCTTTTCCAGTGTAAAACTATTTTTCTTCATGAAATTTATCAACCCCCGAAGTACATAGTCTAGGCAGTTTATGAATAGGTATGGTGCTAGTGAGTCCCCTTGCAACACACTAGCAGCTATGTCAAAGAAGTCTGGATCTCCATACTTTTACTTTCGTGTTTTTATAAAGTATCATTATGGCTGCAACGGTCTCTCTAGATAGACCGTAGGCCAGAAGTATTTGCTTCCATTTTCCTTCTGTGTATGAAGCCAAGTGCCTCGGAGAAATCTGCAAATAGGAGTGTAGCCTCCAGGTTTTTTGCACGAACACTTTCGTATTGTCAGAATTTGTGAAGTAGCGTCCTATCTACAGAAAATGACATCAATACGCAACTAGCGAAGGCATGGACAGCTATCGATTGGCTATGGGTCGTATGGAAATCAAACCAATCCGATAAAACAAAACGCAATTTTTTTTCCAAGCAACAGTCGTATGGAAGCATCATTTGGACGCTGACAAAGCCTATAGAGAAAAAAGCTTGACGGCTATTACAAAAGGATGCTACGAACTATAATAAACAAATCCTGAAAGCCACATGCCACAAAACAGCAGCTGCACGGCTACCCACAATCCATCTCGAAGACCATTCAAATGACATGAGGGACACTGCTGGAGGAGTAGGGACGAACTCATAAGCAACGATCTCCAGTGGACTTCTTCACACGGACGCGCAAGTGTAGAACAACCAGTTAGAACTTATCTACAACAGCCCTGTTGGGACACAGGATAAAGCCTGGAAGACCTGCTGAAAGCAATGGATGATAGAGACAGATATTGAGAGAGAGAGTTAGGGAAATTTGCGTGAGCTTCATGACATCATGACGACATATATATATATATATATACATATATATATATATATATATATAATATCGGTACAGTCACCGTGAGGTAAAAAGCAGTGGAATTTTACAGTAAAATTATTGCACAAAAGTTGAAGCGAAAATCTAAAGCGATTATCCCAATATAACAATATTATAATATTTCAAGATTGAACAACTCATGACTGGGAGTTTCACGATATATGTTTTCTGGTGTGTTACTTTTAACAACATCTATTGTCTACTGAATTATATATTTGTGTGTGTTTGTGTGTGCCCAAGAATATTAATATCAGTCCTGAAGCAGCGACAAAATTAAATGGCCATCTAATTAGACTGGATGATGAAAGACTTCCCAGACACTTTTTATGGAGAATTCATAAATATGGTGACAGGGCACAAAGCCTATTTGAAGGTCTCACCAAAGGCAGCAAATGTCTCAGTAGATGATAGAATACACCAGGCAAGAGATCGTCATCATTAGAAGGAGCTGGTTTATTCGAGGAAAGTTTAAACAATCGCATAATGTACATGAAAATATTAAAAGAAATTCCCAGAAACACCTTGAATTTGAGTTTTCTCCTCTGAAAGGTGATCACCAGATCTAACTTTCATGTCTGTGGGAGGATCTTCCGAGGTAGAGATAGGTTGAAATGTCATCTGCGTACTCATAAAAATAGGCCACTCATAGATTATTACATAGCTGAAAAATTGATACAGCACCTGTCATACCAGTGGAAAAGAAAATGAGCGTGTTGTGGGGGTAAAACGCATACTAACATACATAGAAAAAGTAACAACAGTTTCTCCATTAGATTAAATTTCTTGTTTACCAAATTTGTGCCTGAGGATTAAAATCTCTTGTGGACTTAAAAAGTCATATCCGTTTATGTCACGGTTAATTACTCTTTTGCAAAATAATACCAAGCAACTGGGTCAACTCTCCTGGCGAACTTATCGTTATTTCCTTTACTTGCTTGTTCTTCCTTTACTGCTGACCTCTAAACAGTTTTCATTTTGAGAAAATAAACACAGAGTCACTTTTTTCAGGGAAACTAACGAGCAACCTACTTTCATGAAGAGCTTAATCTAATATTTCTTCTATACATAAAACCCGAATACATTGGAAAGTAGTTCAATTGATGGACAAATCATGCACACCTATAATGTGTGCTCGTCGACATCTGAACACCAGTTAAATGTTCAATGTCGTTAAATCACATGACTTCTTAATACAATCATAGCCATGAATTCAAATCAACCTGGAGGTCACCGTCTGTCGCTCACACCAAGTGACAATCTACGGTATCTTTCCACTCGCTTAAATGTTGACTTTTAACTTACCTACAATAGATCTCACCTATCCATTATTCAACAAGTTTAGGGGATAACCGTTAATACTATGTATGCATGTACGTATGTAGATAGACTGCGATATGAAAAAACCAAGATAGTTAACACTTGTATATCAAGTTACTCAGACAGTTATTTTATTTTTTATTGTAAAAAAATCACTTGAAACCTTCAACATGGGCGAAATGCTCCCTTGATCTAGTAAACCACAGTCATTCTCCATGCTCATCCTTTTGTAAATTGAGCTGTGATTTCTTACTTTCTATGTTAAAGAATACTGAAATCTATCCTGAGAATCATTATGATAGATCAATATAGCTATGAATTTTAATGCATTTTGATAGTGTAGATGATACAAAAAAGGAAAAAAACAATCTGCTCAGAGTAAGGTTGATATATCTTGCAGAGCTCAATTGGGTTTGTCTGACATGTAGTAACCTCTGGGATCAGTTGAAAGCTTGGTTTTTATTGGTTGATTTTTAAGTCATTTGACTTCAAATTTAGCAGTTAGAATTGATTTTAACTAGATAGCTCGAGTGAGCCAAAGCCCGCAGACCAGTAAAAGTTGTGAAGTAATTTCCATCAAGGTTTCCAAATGCTGGCTTCTGATTGCGCGGCCAATAATGAAAAAGTCGTCGGAATTTGAATGAAGGAATGTGTGCACACGAAGAGATGTAGAGAAAAGGGAAAGAACATGAAGGGAAGATGTCTTTCCAACAATTGGTGATTCTTTAACTACTATAATCGTCGTAGCACCAGTAAAAAAGGATTTTTTATATTCAAAGTCTATGATTTAAATTCTGATATTTTTAAGACTTTTTTTTTCGAGTATTCTTATAAAATCTGATTAAATTATTGATATTTACAATATGAAGAAAAGCTCTGTGGCTTAGAATAAACTAAATGTATTCCTTACAGAGGAGTAGGACATCCCTTCCAAAAAACAAAAATTTGATGTCCTGGGTATGTCTTTTCACATAGCCCTGATACTTTTTGTAAAGGTATGCTTCTAATTACCTCCCTTCAACTATGGGTAATTAATAGGGCAGAATGAGCTCTTTAGCTTTGGTATGACAAGCGGTCGAAAAGAAGGAAGACTTTGAAAATCATTTTGATCAATAAATGGGACCATTACCGGTACAACTACTCAAGGTCAGAGTGTACCTGAAAGAAATTGCAAGGAAATTGTCCTTCACTTTCCAGAATTTCAGAACAGTAGCTTAACCACTAAATGTAGTTTAATTTTATACCCAGGACAGCTCTTTTTTTAACTCTCTGCAGGAGATAAGGTCGGCGTATTCTAGACCCCACTGACAAGACTTCCATAGCTGAAATAATCTAGAGTAAGAAGTACAATGTTTTTTTATTATTATTGCTCAAATACGTCTATATGCATACTCACAGCTGGCAGGGAGAAGGAGAGATAACTCAAACCTTTAGCAAGGGTATTTGCGCGAAATGAAACACAGCTTTTAACAGGATTTTAGTTCGACTAACAGAGATCATTTTCTACAACAAGAATTTGTAGGAGGTGCCTGTGGTGTAATGGTTATCGTCGTAGGAAATGGACACGGCGACACGAGTTCAAATCCTGGACGTGACTGATTGCATTTCACATAGCACTAATACCCTTGGGAAAGGTATGAATCCAATTATTCTCCCTCCAGCTATGGGTAAATAGTAGGGCAAACTGGGTTCTTCAGATTCTTGGTGAGGCAACTAGTCTAGGAGAAGGAAAACTCTGAATTCAAACCTGTTAAACTCCGCTTAAAAATTGACCTTGTATCATATCCTGCCCGTGCGGAGGGGTTGGGTAAATAAGATTTTCTACAACAGTAACCACTGTGACATATGCGTCTACTTTACATATAGACTTTTTACATCGATACAACTATGGACAGTAAGGCTTATTTTATTATCTTTATTCAATCAAGTGACGTTTACGACGTAATTAGTTAGTGACATCTTTGATATCATTTTTAACGATTCACTTTCTTATCAAATATCGAAAACTTTTTTTTTTGTATTCTGACCAACCAGCCACTATCTTGTCCCACACTAATGGCTTCTAACAATCGGGAATCTAAATAATTGTTTGGCAACGTCAAATTGGCATTGTCTTTTAGAAACGGTTAATTATTTTGCAAAATGTTAATTGGCAGTCAAAATTAAATGGAATTTGTAAATTTGGCAAGGAAGTCTGAACATTTATTTAATTATGTCTCGTAGGTTTTAAATGGCTCACTGTATCTGAAATATTGAATTACCTTTTTAAATGCACTAAAGTCGTTCAAAAACCTGAAATAACATGGATGACACATCCTCTAACGCACAGACACGCACACACACGCACAGACACACACGCACACACACACACACACACACACACACACACATATATATATATATATATATATATATATATATATGTGTGTGTGTGTGTGTATATATATATATATACGATGAAATAAAACTGGATTTTTCCGAACTGTGAATGTATCATTACTTCTGTATGGATGCACCACATGGACGCTAACAAAGTGCAAAGAGAAAAACCTAGATGGAAACTATACAAGAATGTTACAAGCTATCTTGAACTAATCCTGGGAGCAAGACTCCACGAAATAACACCTATACAACCACTTAGGTCCCATTTCAAAAACCATCCAAGTAGGACAAACATGTCATGTGAGACACTACTAGAGAAGCAAAGACGAACTCACAAATGACGTTCTTCAATGGTTCCCAGCAAATGAATGTGCCAATGTTGACCGACCAACAAGAACTTATTTACATCACCTCTGTACGAACACATGGTGTAATTTGGAAGACCTGCCTGAAGCGATAGGTGATAGGGACAGATGAAGAGAGAAAGACAAGGAAATCTGTGCAATCAACGGGAGGGACATTGGCCCAGCGGTTAGAGTGTTCGCCAATGGCCCGAGAGACCTGGGTTCAATCCCAGGTCGAGTCATACCAAAGACTTTAAAAATGGTACTTGATACCACCTTGCTTAACACTCAGCATTATAAGGTACGGTTCAAGGGTAAAGTGGAGCAATCCTGGGAATGGAGTAGCGCCCTCCCCTACACCTTGGTGTAGTAGCTATCGAAAAGGGAGCCTTCGGGTCACCCTCGACTATGGTCGCTAACTTATATATATATATAGTATGAAAGGCACCTCATATGATGTAATGGTTAGAAAGCCAGATTAGCTAGCCATGGTCAGTGAGTTTGATTCTCATTTGGTTCCCATACTCTTCGCCTTGAGCCACAACTAAGCTATGCTTACTAAACAATTATAAGGTGTATGAACCATAAAGTATCTAGAGTGAAATATCAAATATCCTAATCGTAAAATTTTAAATCTAAATAAAGACATATTCGCAATACCAAAATACCTACGTGTGATGCAGTTTTGGGTAAAGCACATTCTTGCGCAAGTGTAACATCCTACATATTCAGTATTAGCATCTCGTTGTGACGTTTTCTTTTGCTCTTAACAGAAAATGCATCTCGGTGGTAAAACACGTAAACACTTCAATTAGAAAATCAATTTTTTTAGAAGCAAATGTAGTTCAACAGGTCTATTTAACCCATTGATGTGACCCAAACCCAAACTACCACTGCAGGTTACAGTAAACCTAATATATATATATATATATATATATATATATATATGGTGTGGTGTGTGTGTTTTGCCTTGTTTATCTTATTCCTACGATGTTTTTTGTTAATTTTTGCGCATGTCAAATCGTATAAAATTGGGAAGAATGTACTTAAGACATTGATTAAAAAGAAAACTATTCACTCGAAATCATTTTGATATGTGTTACCAATATAATAGCAATGGAAAATCTATTTTTAAAAAGGAATAAGCAAATTGATTTGTCATTAAAAAACACACTTCTAACCTCTCGTTAACTCAACTTGTACCGAAGTAAATTTCAACAAAAGTATCTAATATTTCTTTCTAAAATAACATCATTAACGTTAATGAAGTCTGTTTCGTTTTTACGATGGTGGCAAATGGACATGACCATTAAGGAAAAAAAGAAAGAAGAGACAAAGAAATACAACAAAAATACAATAAAAATCGATAGATAAATCGATCAATATGACCAGCCTGCAGTGGCATGTTAAAGTGATGAATGTTGGTACGAAACTAAAATGGCAAATATTATAAGTTTGAGGAGTGTTCTGAAAGCATCGTAAATAAAGATGTACAAGGAAATTTAAAAAATGTTAACACCCTTACAAGAGTACCTTTATGATAGTCTCCACATATTCATCCCTGCAAATACGTTCTTGAAATCTCATACAGGTGATTAAAAAGTTTATATTTCTTTATTAGAAAAGCAGAACTGATATTATAGAGACCATTAGATAAAAATTCCAGTAATAATGAACAAGGGGAGACTTTACTATCATAAAGAAACTCCTAAAGAAATGTTAACATTCTTTTAACTCCGTGTATTTACCAAGATAGCAATGAAAAATGAATGAAACCTTAATTCTATTCAAAATAGAAACTTGGGAAATTCAGCAGGTTCATTCCAATGAAACACCTCTGAAAAAAACTCTTGAGTACGACACTGATAAGGAAGCTTCCATTTCGAAGATTTAGGGATTGTGGAGTACCCCTTAAGTGCTATTACTCCCAGCTCAACCCTGACTTGGAATAGAAGTACTTGTTTGGATCTATCTTATCGATGGGTCAAGTAAAACTGTTTTAAAATTATTTGTATACGATAGGACCGTGTGCAAAAAAAAATTTAAATGTAAACATAAACTTCTCGTGAGTGCAATTCTTTAACTTGTTGATATGAAATAACCCTACATAGATGGAAATGCCATTAATATCAAGTAACCAACCAACCAGGAGAAAAAAAAAACTCTTTTTATATTGCGCGAAGCTGTACCATTGTATTTTATTTAATCTTCTCACAATTGTCAACAAATTCCCTCCAGATGAATTTCCTGTTTAGATAACAAGATTTGAACTCGGGTCACCGTGTCCAATGGCAGCGACGGCAGTAGTTTTGTATATAACTTTTAGAAGAATTAATAACATGCATATATATAAAGGGCACAGGTGTAATAAGTCTTTTTGTTTATCCAGCATCAATCAGGTTCTAAGTTGGCAGGTATTTGCAAACTAAAATTTGTAATTGAGATCTATCAAGGTCGTTTTGGGAGTGGAGGCATGATTGCGAATTGAAACCCAATCTTGAAAAAACGTCGCAGTGAAGCAAGGGTACTACAGCTGGTTGATAAATATCATTATTATAATTATTTTCTCTTTAAGAGTTTTTCACACCAGCAATAGCTGATTGTTTTTAAATGGAGTCTGAGTGACAGCAAATCTCCTCAAGTCTCCAGGACTTGCTAATCTCAACAATGCTGTAGTTTAGATGGTCTCCACTTTTCCACTTATTTCTAAGTCCTCTAGTGCCAAACCTTTGGTTACTGTAACGAGCACACTAATTGCAATTGATATCACTGTCACTTTCAAATTTTTTCAGTTCTGTAGCAAGATATAGGTACTTATCTCTCTTTTCACTTTCTTTAATTTTTACTTCGTGGTCAGCCAAAATGGCAATTTCACTGTTCAGCAGGTTCCTTTTTTTTTTTTTTTTTGTTAACTATCACTTAGTCTGATCGTCTTGCTGAGATTATAGGATCTGTTTGTATCTACAAATCTCAGAGAACTTTGTGCGTCTCATTTTCTAAGACGGATTCTAGTTTATGCATATACCATTTGTTCGTATGGTCAAATCTAAACATGTAGCATAATTCCAAGTGAATCACCTTGCCCACCCAGTCGTGTTTACTCTTATGATCTCTCTTCGCTAATTTACTGCATTCGCTTATTATGTGATTGATCGTTTCGTCTCTATCACCCCATTGTCTACATCTGCTATTTTGTTGCGTCTTGTCTATTCTTGCTTTGACATAGTCTTTATCGTGTTGTTTTATGCTGCAATCAGAAGAGATTTAGTTTCTGTCTGAAGGTGTCACTTTTTTTTAGCCATGTCCAAGTTTTCTCGTATGAGATTTCGCATGTTTATCGCTTGAAATGTCCATACAGTTGTTGTTGCTATTGTTGTTGTTGTTGCTGTTGTTGTTGTTGTTGTTGTTGTTGTTGTTCTTCTTCTTCTTCTTCTTCTTCTTCTTCTTCTTCTTCTTCTTCTTCTTGTTTACTCATTGACAGTTTTTCACATCAGTTTTAGCTGATGGTCTTTCACTGGGGCCTAAATGACAGCAAGTCTCCTCAAGTTTCCAGGACTCTTCTCAGTATTCTGGTCGTTCTCAATAGTGCTGTAGTTTGGATGGTCTCCACTCGTCCTCCAACTTCCAAGTCCTTCAGTCCTTTTAATAATCCTTTAGTTACTGTACCAAAAGCATTAATCCCGATGTATACAATTGTCACCTTCATGTTCCAGAGTTTTTTCAATTCCCTAGCAAGGTCGAGGGCTTATTATTATTATTATTATTATTATTATTATTTACTCCTTGAGGGCTTTTCACATCAGTTTTAGCTGATGGTCTTTCACTGGAGTTTGAGTGACAGCAAGTCTCCTCACGTCTCCAGGACTCTTCTCAGTAATGCAGTAGTTTGGATTAATATTATTATTCAACAGATGAATCTATGGAATGTATTTATACTAAAGTGTTTTTAAAAATGAGCAAAAATGTCTTAAAAGGGAATATTTTTTCGATATTTACGACTATAATATAAACCACTTTCACGTATCAAAATGCATATGTCGTCTCCTGTCATGTTTTCGTTATACGCTCCTTTGTCACAAAAAGAGACGAATAAGTACTATTTCATTGCGTTATTATATTTCATGGTTGGGTTTCTTTGTTTAATGGCATGATCAATCTTCGCGGGTTATTTAAAGCTAAAAGCCACCCTAAAAGCAGTGCTAAAATTTAACCCATAGCAGGAAGGAGAGGTAAGTTCATGCCTTTCGCATGGGGATTTATTCAAAAGAGAACGTAATAGTGTGACTGGAATTCGAACTCGTTTACTACAATGTCGCAGCCCAGCACGTTTGCCACTATGCCACGGAGACTTCCTCCCAGTATAGTTCATGCGTAACATATTAAAGTGTATACTGACTGAGATAAATACTGAACATTTTGTCTTTTTATCTATTTATTCATTTATTTTTTTATTTATCTTTTAATTTATTCATTTTACCTCGTTTTACTTTTTTAAAACGAAAACATTTCAACAAAATACTATAATTAGAGAAAGCTGTGACTTTTTAAGAAATATTTGTTCAATTCGATTACTACAATTTCGGTAATAACCATGCAATCAATGTTATTTTTTAGCCTGGTTTTGTATTTAAGATTTGATTTTGTTTGAATTATAAACTTTCTGAATATCAAACGTTTAGCATTTTGCTCATCATTCATTTTGTCGAATGAAAGATAACTTGATTTCCATGGAATCTAGAATATGACGACAGAATGCCCTGTAAAGGGTAATAACTCTCCGATTCCATCAAAAAAAGAGATTTCCTGAATATAATACTAAACTACATACGGTAGCCATGCCCCAGCTGTGGAGCTCAGAATTCTATGATAAGAAGGTCCACTTTTAACAGGAAGTAGTAGTAGTACTCGGTGGGGCCCCATCTATGGCTCAAATAGAACTGTGCGAAAATGATTTTTATTAGGTAAGAATACTTGAAACCATTTAACTCTACGCAAGCCATTTATATTGATTTAAGTTTCCCGGACTCTTGAATGTTTGTAACTGCACCACATTTGTAATAGTGTTGAGGTTTTGTCACGATGAGGTTTTTCGAGGACGCAGTTTGTAACTTCAGGCCCTCTGATTTTGAATACAAAGTTTTTCCTTCTCTTTGACCGTTTGACAGACGAAAGAAAAATGGTACATTCTGTCATACTACTTAATGATTTCTGGGAAGGGGAGAGATACGTTTATGCCCTCCCAAAGGCTATAAACGCGAAATTGAAACACAGACAGTCGTGTCCAGGATTATATGGTTGGTTAGTCCGCTGATTGGTATTTAATTGCATATCAAACTTTGTTGGTTAGTTAATGCCATATCTTGTTTTTTCATATATTATTTTTTGTATATTACTGCATTGATAAACTAGTCGAAATAACTTTCTTTAACTGTTTCTCACGAGGCGGTTGACCCTCTGTCACCGCCTTTTAGCACCTTTAAGATAAAAAGGTTACGATGTTTGTTTGCCATTATAGCAATTTGTAGAATTCATTCAGGACTTAATCATATAGGTGCTAGAGATTAACAAGACGTGTTGATTAATCAGATCGAATCTCTCCGACCTCCTGTCAAGCACAAGTAAGGGCAAAAGTAGAATGTTACAGGTTGCGTGACCACTTAGTAACCGGATAACGGATCACTTTACCACCAGGATAATATCCCGTGGTATCATTCACAGTCAATAGGTGACTACATTGGGAAGGTCTTAATTCTCTTCAGGGGAGCGTTCGACATATTCTACTGCCCAAGTCGACAGAATTTACTCTTGGCTGGTTTCGTCCATTATCATAAGTCGATAACCATTAAGCCACGTGTCGATATTATAAACAGTTATTTAAATTGTTACAAACGATTCAAGTCATTAGTTACTTGAAACCATTCAACAGCTAGAAAAATGACTGACTTCGGCACTGAATAATCTCACAAGAGTCTACATTCCGTAAAATTAAACAAAACTGGACTTATCAATCATCAGCCGTAACTATTTTTAATTCTCACTAGCCCTGTCGTTAACTATGCGCACCGAAATGTGTTGCATCAACCACTTTAACTTGCAAAGTTCGTTGCTTCAGTGTAAAGCACTTCTACCCCTTTACAAAGTGGTTTTGCGTTAGTTTTATTCAAGATTCGAAGAAAGGCTTCTTACACTGCTCACACACATACTGTTTACTCAGTTGTCAAGGGACATGATATAATTAAGTAAAGTTGGTGACCGTAGTCGAAGGCTACCCGAAAGGTCACTTTTGAATAGCTACTGCACTGGCGTGTAGGGGAGAGCGCTACTCCTTTCCCTGGATTGCTCCACTTTGCCCTTTAAACGTACCTTATAATGCTGAGTGTTAAGCAAGGAGGTAACAAGTACTTCTTTTTGAGTCTTTGGTATGACTCGACCTGAGATTGAACACCGGTCTCTCGAGCCATTGGCAAGCACTCTATCTAAAAACATGTACTACCCCAAATATGTATGTTCATGTTTATATGCATAGAGCAGTATAATTACATTCATATTCAAATCTTCACTTATATATATATATATATATATATATATATATATGTGTGTGTGTGTGTATGCAGGGTATGTTAGGCAAATTGTTGCTATTTTAGATTATTAATTTCACGCATGTATTTTGTTTCAGGTGTTGTCAGATGTGCGGCAAACTAGAATTAGTTGGTCAGTTTGAGAGAAAAGCAGCACCATGATACAATTCACTCCTCCAGAAATTTGGAAATGGCATCATATACTACTGGGCATAGGTTGGGAAATCTAATAGGAAGATGCCTGTGTGTTTGGGTGTCAATCTGAGGAGAGTGCTGAGGATTTGAAAAGTGTTGGATGATAAGTCCAATAGTAATTACGGAGGAACGGCACCTCGGAAGCCTGATCATTCTAATAAAAAAAAAAATTTATTATAGAGATCCAGGACGTGATTTACAACAACCCCAGCAAGTCAATTAGGTTCATAATCAGGAACATAGAACTGAGTTTCTTATCTGGTAGATTGTGCATGAAGACATTCAGTAGTTCTCATACAAAACGAGAACGATGTACATTTTCTTTTTTATGTAGGGGAATTATATTGTGAATTGAATTACCACAATCAGAAAATCTTACAAGCACATGCGCGCGACATACGGAAACACTCGACAGCTGTTTCGACCTTATTATGTTTCATCAGCAGTGTATAGCGTGATCTCCCCAATGGAGAACGGGCCAATTTTTATCATTGGCTATGAAGAATTAAAGGAAAGACTGCTTTGAACGAACTCAAGCTTCCTCTCCAACCGAAAATGCTTTGTTTTATCTCAGATGAGGAAACTGTCTGCCAAAAATAGATAGTGAACTTACAGAACAAGTATTGGCTTGCTCTGTTCTCACAAAATATTCCAATAGTGATAAAATCCAAACACCGAGTCCATATTATGATGACTTTCTGCCTCCATTCATCTTTCCACATGGTCTCAAACTAAAAATGGAGGCCTACATCAAGTGCGTGGAAGAGGTAGTGCTACCCTGAATCGAAAGGGTCACAGCTCGAAGAGCCTCCGTCTAGCAAGAGGATTCTGAGCCATACTATACCAGCAGAAGAACCCAGTGTTGGCTGTCAGAAGACTTATGCAACCATATTACCCCTAAAATCTGTTTCTCGAATGCAATCCTCTTGATTATAATGCTGTTAACCGAGAGATAGAAAAAGTCCATGCAACACCAGATATGAACTAAAAACAAAGATAACGGCAACATTTACTAATTTAACTTTTAATTCAAGGTTTGCAGCATATTCTGAAGTCACCCGAAGGTGACAATTTCTTTCAATAAATTTAGTTTGTACTTAAAATACTTATAAAAATAATGTTATCAAATTATTAGCTTTATTTCATGGGAAAAGTTACTTGAAATGTATTTATCAAAATTTATTTTTATGTAATTTTGGTAAATATATCTGATAAAGTGAGATATCGGTATTTTAATTCTTGTTTAGTTTAGACGACAATTCATTTAATTATTAGTCCCACTTAAAAATTATGTTCAGTTAAGAAATGTTGAAAAACACATTTTTTTACCATATCTAATACGAATTATCATTTGTTTATAAAAAGTAAAAAAGACTTAGGGAACTAACCATAAAAAATCCAAACCCTTTTAAAAATTTTAAAATAAAACGAATGATCCTATTATCAACGAAAAAAATAAAAAAGACATGAATAAAAAAAATTTAAAAACGTAGATATAGGTGAATTTTAAACAATTATACAAAATTGAAATTAAATTAAAACAATATAAGGATATTTCAACGGATTTATAAAAAAATATTAGAAAAATTTCCAATAAGTCTAAATAAATAAATACTTACTTAAACGGATAAAATGAGTGGATAAATACCATATGTTAATTTTCTAAAATCTAAATAAAAATAACATAGATAAAGTATTTAATATCATAGATAAATTTAAGATAAAAGTTAAATAATCTTAGAACTGGATGAAAATATTTTTAACAACCGGAAGAAATATTGAGCAGATATATTATTAAATTCTTTAAATAAATTTACAATTAAATTGTTTTTTAAATTCTATAAAATCTATGAAACCCAAAATATGTTTTGTGATAACGTAAAAAAGTTAGAAAATAAAATGAGATCAATATCGAAAAACAGAAGGAGATACAAAGAAATTACTCATTACAAATCGATGATTTTTTTGTGCATTGGAGGATCGTCTTAACAGTGATATATAACGAATTTTATTTTTATTAATACTCAGATAATGACATGTCAATCTTTACGTTTGATAAAAATATTCCAAGTCGTTAACGGTTGAAGGAAGAGAATTTTTAAAATCACATCTGACGAGCCCAGCGAACAGGCGAAATAAATTTATAATGGAATCTACTAATTGATTTTCTTTTTTCTCAATATTTTGCTCAGCGTAAGGTTATTTCATCATCATCATCATATCGTGCTGGCAGCACGGATATCCCTGACCCTCTCTCGCCACTCCTCCCTATCGTTCATCGCCCTAGGTAGGTCTTCAGGACAGCAACCTGTATCCTCACATAGCTGCTGAATGTACGTTCGTGCTGGTCGTCCTGCTTTTGCGCGGCCATGTGTGGGGATCCATAAGAGTACATCTCTTATGAGTTTATCTCTGCTTCTCCAGCAATATTATAAACTTAACATTGAGCCCTCAATTTGCATATTTCCGTTTAAGTATATCAACAGAATCTATTGATATAATATTATATATATATATATATATATATACATATTGTAATGTTTTGATTGGTTAGTTGATTTTACAGCATGTCCACTCCTATTGAGTCATTTTATGCCGAAGTCAATCTGCCTTCTATTTTAGAAAGCAATATTAAGATTTCAGTAGCTCTTCCAATCAAATAAAGCTAATGATCGAAATCAATCAATCACCGAATACTGAGAAAGCTTATCATTTGGTGATCGAGCGAGAATCGATGCTTTCAGTGTAAATTAAGCAAAACAGATCTTATTTTCTCAGAGAGCTCGTTCCTTCGTCAGTGTTGACTCTTCGGCTTTCTTTAATTAAATTCTGGGCATCTATATGATATTTCCGGATGCTGACCACTCGGCTGACTCCTAAATCCGTCTCTGTAACTAACTTGATCAAACTCACAATCTTCTTTTTAGGGCAGAGTGAATGCGAGCCCAGCTAGGAGGTGGGTGATGAGTTTCAGCAGTTACGATAGTGACGTGAGTGACTAGCCATGATCGATACAGCTGTCAACACACAAAGTGAAAATGCCTGGATGAGCAATCCACATGAATTAAGTCGATGAAAAATGAGCTAGATGAATAGCAAGAGTTCTATCATCACTACATTTAAAAAATGGTCACTTCCAGTGGTGCCATGCTGGTACGTTGGTAGGTATTTCAATTCGGAGTTTTTCTTACCCTTGAACAGTTTGCCCACGTGAAAGTCTCAAGAGCGGGGTATTCCTTAATGCATAAAGCGAAAATGGAAAGCGGACAACGATATTTATACTTACCTACATAGGAGTGTAATATGTACGTCATAGGAAAGAAAACTGATATTTATATATTATCAATAATATTAACCATAATATTATCCATAAAAGAAACGGTGGGTCCCCGTGACATAGTGGCTAAATAGCAGGACAGTTGTCTTGAAGTTCGAACTCCAGTCACTATGTTCTCTAACAAGGCAGAAGTACTCAGTCTATTATGTTCTCTTTCAGATTAATATTCTTTGGGGGGTTATGAACCACCTTATCCCCTCTAGCTATGGGTTAAATAGTATCACAGCTGTTCTTCTATAAGGATGGCTTCGACATTAGATAACCCTCGAAGGCTGATATGTCATTAAACAAAGAAACCAAACCAAATCCTAAAAGAAGAAAGAAAGTGAAGAAAAGAAAGACCGATTGAAACACCTATTTTTCGATCTTCCACACCCTACAAATTACCCTCAATACCAAACTATGTACCAACCTTTCTATGAGTGCATTATGCGTATCATGGGAAAGAAAACAATGATATCCATATATCTATTATCCATAAAAGAAGAAAGAAAGGGAAAGAAAGACCTCACCTCCACACACACACAGACACACACACACACACGCATATATATATATATATATATATATATATATATATATATATATATATATATCATGTTCTACGCTTATGGTAGCGCTCATGGTGTAGTGGTTATTGTCGTAGAAAATGGACACTGAGTTCAAGTCCTGGATAAAACTGTTTACATCTAACATGGATCTAATTTTTTCTTCAGCTGTTGGTTAATAGAAGGATAGACTTTGGCATGGCAACGCTTTAAATTCAAACCTGTTAAACTCCTCTCAAAAATGATTCACTGTCACACCATGCTCATTCAGAGGGACTGTTAAATACCTATATTACGCTTATACGCATACACACTCATATACATATGCTCGAATCTACACGCATATGCATTGTTACACGTAATTATGTGCACCCAGCAGCAGAAGATCTTGTTGTACCACAATAATAAAGAACCGACAAAAAGAGATAAATCTGAACTTGCTGAAAAATCATATCTTATTACCTGGCAAACGACCAAAACTTAATCGGAAAGTGTTTTCAAAACATATTCCTCAAGAAAAACACTGAATTGATTAAGATCGGAATTGTATGCCTCACTTGGATTCAAGACGGCTCATAGTAGGTGCTACTATGATAAGATATGATTTTTCAGCAAATAGGTCCTAAAAGAAACCAAGAAGATCCGGGAGAAGTACGTGACGTTAAGATGTGTTTATCGTTCTAACTGATTAGGTAACCCCATTTAGTTGGCCGCAAGTTGATACTAAACCAACTCGATTGGGTTTTGAAAAACATGTTTTCTTTTAAGACTTTTCTCTAACAAGTCAGAAGTACTCGCAAAATGATATCTACGGTTTTATATTATGCTTTGAAATTCAGATCTTATCATAGGGGTGAGATTAGGATTATGCGTAGAAAATTTTACGAGGTGGTTAAGTTTAAATAAGGACACAAGCACATATACATATGCACGCATACATACATACAATCACCGTTAGACACACACACATGCATACACACACACACATATATGTGTGTGTGTGTGTGTGTGTGTGTGTGTGTGTGTGTGTGTGTGTGTGTGTGTGTGTGTGTGTGTATTTGCAACCCTTCTACTCGAGCACAATGTGACAGCAGGTCATTTTAAGAGGAGTTTATCAGGTTTGAACTTAAAGATTTCCTTCTCCTAGGCCGTTTACCATACCAAGTTTAATGAGCTCAGTTTGATCTATTATTTACCCATAAATAATCGCACGACTGGAGATCGAACACTCTTACTTCGATATCACGGTCCTGTACTTTAGCCACAACGTCCTGGAGACTATATATATATATATATATATATATATATATATAAGTAAAACTGGATATAGATCAAGCAATATGAAAACGTACAAAGATGAAAAAACACAAGGTCTTCAAAGGATGATTTTATTGGTAGAAATATTGGCCAATGTTAGACGTTTTGGTTTTTGGACCTTCATTTGAGTGTGTAAGCTATTAAATAAAACGATAAAGACGGGAAAGTTTTAAAACATTCTATTTCCGTTGGTAGCATTGTTTCACATTTTTATGGCGAGATTAGCGCTCCAACATTTATTGAAAAAAATTCAAATAAAGATTTTAAAATTTTATATCAAACCAGTCTACGTTAAAAGAATCTATATGTTAAAAGGACATCAATAAACGTGTTTTAAAAAATTCATATCACATCTCTCTCTCTCTCTCTCTCTCTCTATATATATATATATATATATATATATATATATATGTTAATCTTTACATTATTAATTTATATCTGGCTATTGAAAAATTCCATAATATATCAGTTTTTATCAGTGTTATAAAATTCATCTTGCCGAATATATATAAACGATGGAACCGATGTATTTTGCTAAGGGATTTTGTAAATTTTAAGCCCCAATCTGACAAAATAAAAAGACAAATTGGAGCAAAAGCCGGTCTCTGATAGAATTGCAGTTTGAAATGATACGTAATACAACAATTTTCCGGCGTTTTTTTATTATGTAAATAAATTAACATCTTGGAATCTTTAAAATTTTAGTTGTGATTAGTTTCTTGATTATGTTTGACCAAACGGTTATTTATTTTTGATCTTTTAGAATCTTACCTGGGTTCAATTCCAGGTCGCGTCATATCAAAGACTTTAAAAGTGGTACTTGATACCGCCTTGCTTAACAGCAATATAATGTACGTATCAAGGTTGAAGTGGAGCAATCCAGGGAAAGGAGTAACGCCCTTCCCAACACCTCGGTGTAGTAGCTATTGACAATAGAGCCTTCAGGTCACCTTCGACTACGGTCGCCAAATTTACTTACAGTACGAAAATCTTTTCTGTGCTTGTAAATGAATTTATTGATACGACTAGAGGTTTCATCCACATGTTATTTTTTTTTATTAAAATCCAACCATAAAATTTCATACACCCCAGCTTTGAGTTTAATGCGGGTATTTTTATTTTTATAATTAATTTATTTCCTGATTACATTAGAAGAATTAGTGACTGTTTTAATTCGTAGGCGGTTGAGGTTTTTTTTCGATGGTTTTTGTGGTTGAATCGTTTGGTTAAATGATATACCTAAGAAATTATATGAAAAATTATGATCTTGAATTTCTGGAGAACCTTTATGTTTAGTTTGATTTAGTTTGGTCTGGTTTTACAGGAGCCTCACCATCAGATTAGTTTGGGTCATATCTAGAACACTCGTTGGGGTAGGGGGAGTCTTATCCCTCTATATAGAACAGTCGATGTATTCTACAGCCCCAGGCGATTGGGCTATATTTACGTTCGTCAGTTTTGAGAGGTTTGTTTTTTTTTTATCAATAGAAAAGATTCGGGATATTGAAGTTGCACCAAGGACTTTCCATATAGTCAAATTAATCATTTAAAAATTAGGGTAGGATCCTAATAGCTCTAAGATAAAAACCTATGATTATTCCCCTTTCTATTTAGGTGTTATGATGCCAGTAAAAATCTATATGGTCGTTTTTATTTATGGATTTTTAATGAACTTCATTTTCCTTATTTATTAGTAAAACGTCAATGAACTGTAAGGTGTTCTTATTTTCCAGTTTATAAATCAGTAATAGGTTCAATATTTCTTAATCTAAACGTAGTTTTTGTGAAGTCATTATTCCGCGGATATATGAATAATATTATTGATGTAAAATTGAAAATCGTTCAATCTAGTATCTTGTCAAATGTCAATACTATCAAGTAGAGACTTTTTTTCAGTTTGATTACTCATTTGGTTAGATTTGGGCTGAAATGCTACAAAATTCCTTATTTAAAATTATTCGGCTTCATCGTTTATATATATTTAGAAAGACAGATAGGTAAACATATAGTTAATTTATACAGACAGATAAAAAGAAGGTTAGCACAGATAAAAACAGATATATATTGGAATGTTTATAAAGCTAAATGAAATAAATATTAACAGACATATATATAGGTTGATAGAGATGGATGTGATATGATTTTCTAAAAGCATATATAGATATTGATTTGATATATAGATTCTTTAAACATATATATACGTGGTGTATTTAGTAAGTTTACAAACTTTTTTGTACAGGGATTTAATATTGTCGTAGACTCTTGAAAATTCAGTATGTTATTGCTATACATCGTATGAGATTACTGACCAATTTTTTAGGATTTCAAATTCAAATCAACAGCTACAGAAGGAATTGGAATACACCCTACTAAAGCCTGATTGTCACAGCTGATGACTTTCAAAAATGAAATCTGACACTTTTGAAGAACGATATGCAATATGATTCCGTTTTAAACTTGGAAAAAATGCCACAGAAATATATGGAATGCCTCAGACTGCTTTTGGAGCATCTTGCATGAACCGAGCATCAGTTTTTGAGTGGCATAAGCGATTCAAGGAAGGCAAGGAGTCTGTGAGGGATTATGAGGGGTGTGGAAGGAGTGAGGAAGTCAATACACTAGAGTTGATTGGCCAAACCGTTAGGGTTAGGGTTACTATGTTGAGGTTTTGAGGGAGTTCATGAAGAGATTCTGTCAGAAGAGGCTAGCACTCTTCAAATCGGGTCAATATCATTTCCACGAGGATAATGCACCAGTCCACAACTTCATCCTTGTCACACACTATTTGACCAAGATGGGCATCAAGATAGTTCCTCACCTTCCCTATAGTCCCTTGCTCCCTGTGACTTTTGCTTATTCCCTAAGCTCACAGGCTGTCGTTATGAGACAATTGAGGAGATGAAAGAGGCTGTGACGAAGGTCATTGACACGCTCACACAAGAGAACTTCCATGAGGCCTTCCAGAAGTTGTTGGAACAGTACAACAAGTGCATTGCAGCCGGATGAGATTACTTCGAGAGAGACTAGAGTTTCATGGACACTTTTATTTATAGTACACAGTACTATCAATAAAAGTGCTCATACGAAAAAAGTCTGGAAACTTTTTTAATGATCCTCGTATATATATATATATATATATATATATATATATATATATATATATATATATTTATATATGAACACACATACATACATATATGCATACAGATAGATAGATAGATAGATAGATGTGAGATGACTTTTTTTAAATGTTCATCTTTTCTATCTTTTTAATAAATTTTGGAAAACTTATTATTTCACGTAAATTTGAAACAACCCTACCAACGGAAATAGAACGTTTTAAAACTTTCTCATCTTTTACGTTTCATTTAATAATTTTCACGCCTCAATAAACGTCTAAAAACGTTGGCAAATATTCCAACAAATAAAATCAATCCTATGAATACCTTGTGTTTTTTCATCTATATACATTTTCATATATATATACATATATATATATATATATATATATATACATATATATATATATATATATATATATATATATATATATATATATATATATAAGACCTTCATTATCAACTAAAAGCCGTGATCACTGCTTCTGAAAGAAACTCAGGTAACACAAACATACAACTAATGCCACGTAATAGCGACGTAAAGTTGTCAGTTTTCCTAAAAAGAAACTGATTTGATCATATCACAATAAAAACACTGCCTTCCTCTAGTTGGTTAAGCAACAATTTGTTTGTTTAGTACTCTGATGGGTGAACATTGAGTTACAAAGAAACAAAAACCAGAGCGCCTTTTAAATAAAATGGAATAAGTGTATCGTGCTGGCAGTATACACCGCTTTACTGAGAGCCTTCACTATCAGCCAAAATCTCTGATCACTCTGTTTTCTGGATTGGTTGGTTGGTTGGTTGGTTTACGGTGTATCAACACTTTTCGGGTTATTTAATGCCGAATTAAATTTCAAACAATTCAGCTTAGCATAAGTAAGTCATATTATCAAAGCAGTCATATTTCAAGCAATTCAATTTAGCATAAGTACTCAGTTTAGTTCTATTTGACCCATAGATAGGACCCTATTAGATGCTACCACACCGGACCAAAATGGATCTGGAAGCGATGGCAATAAAGGAGCACTCCGTATTCCCCAAAGCTCCAGCATTACTGGAAACTCCTCATCAGATTGTTTAGTGTCATATCCAGGACTCTCGTTAGGGAAGTCTTACCTCTCTGCAGAGATGCAGTCGGTGTATTCTACAGTCCCAGCCGACTGGACAACTGTTTTTTGGGGCAATCTATGGTAATATATTGATATAGTTTTAGATATACTTTATACAATGAGCTGTTTTTTTTAAAAGAGATAACCTTTGAAAATCATTATTTACAGATTTGGAATTATTGTCTTCATTTTTCGGCCTTGTTCAGGTGTTTCTTATTGAATTCGAGCAACACGGAACTTCGCACCGAACCCTTTATTTAATCCATTGGGTGGGGTAGATTGTTCTAATCCTGTTGACCATAACAGGGTACAACTATTAAGCTATAAGAATTCCTTGTAGCCAGGATTGAACCTACAATCTCCAGATGATTTCACTTAAAAACGCTTGCATCCTTTATGTCACGTGTCCTGTTGAACAATTCAGAATGGATTTTTAGGACCTATACAATTTAGACAAATAAAAAATATTTAGACAAATAACTAGTTCAGTATTTTTCTGTAAATTAAATAAGTTGTGTTTCTTTTGAATTTATGCTCTAAACTTATACATTGAGCAGGGAAAAAGATATTTTTATTCATTTACGCTTTAGCATCATGGTTCAGTCTGCAATGCACAGTTTCTTAGAGAAAAAAAGAAGAGTCGGTGGCAATCCATTAGGAAAATTGACAAACTACCTGGCTCCAGGCAAACGTTGTTGTTTCATCTTCTGTTATCTGTCGTAGTTGTTCTGTGGAGGATACCAATTGTATTGTTGAAAACCAGAATATTTGTACTGTCTTTACCCTTGACATATTTCCTTGTTCCTCAAGACTGATTCAACAGAAAGTGCTCTTAGCGTAATGGTTATCAGTGACCCGGGTTCAAATCATGGAAGAGGTTGTTTATGTTTCACTTCACAAAGGCAGAAATCCGTCCTTTCTCTTTCTCTCTCTCTCTCTCTATCTCTCTCACACACACACACATACACACTCTCTCTCTCTCTCTCTCTCTATATATATATATATATATATATATATATATATATATATATATATACGAGGATCATTAAATAAGTTTCCAGACTTTTTTCGTATGGGCACTTTTATTGAGAGTACACACATGAAACTCTAGTCCCCTTTGAAGTAATCTCCTTCGACTGCAATGCACTTGTTGTACTGTTCCAACAACTTCTGGAAGACCCCATGGAAGTCCTCTTGTGTGAGCGTGTCAATGACCTTCGTCACAGCCTCTTTCATCTCGTCAATTGTCTCATAACGACAGCCTCTGAGCTCAGGGAATAAGCAAAAGTCACAGGGAGCAATTTCTAGACTATAGGGAGGCTGAGGAACGGTCTTGATGCCATCTTTGTCAAATAGTGTGTGACAAGGATGGAGTTGTGGACTGGTGCATTGTCCTGGTGGAAATGCCACTGGCCCGATTTAAAGAGTGCTGGCCTCTTCCCTAGGAATCTCTTCCAGAACTCCCTTAAAACCTGTTAAGATCAATCGTAAGAAAACAATTACTTCCCTGTTGACTGACTAGGTAGTGATCACCCTTGGGTTTAGGAGGTCAGCCATCACACTTTTGGTGAAGATCACGGAGTGATAGAACGAGAGCCTTATCATCGCACATTACCATCTCTAACGTAACTTATTAAATAAATCAGTTAAACGTTTCACTTGGTTCTGGTGGCATTTCTATGGCATTTTTCCAAGTTTAAAACAGAATTTTATTGAATATCGTTCTTCAAAAGTGTCAGATTGCATTTTTGAAATTCACCAGCTGTGACACTCAGGCTTGTAGGGTGTATTCCAATTGCTTGTAGGGTGTATTCCAATTGCTACTGTAGCTATTCCTTTGAACGTGAAATCATAAAAATTGGTCAGTCATCTCATAAGATGTATAGCAAGAATGTACTTAATTTTCAAGAGTCTACAATTTTAAATGCCTGTACAAAAACAGTCTGGAAACTATTGAATGCACCACGTATATATATATATATATATATATATATAGGTAAATAGTTGTACAAACTGTGTTCCTTAGCTTAGGTGACTCATCTCGGGGAAGGAAAACTCTGAATTCAAATTCAAACAAGGTTTATTCAACTAATGTATCTTCCTCCTCCTCGTGTGGAAGGGTTTCGATAGATACGAGGGTTATCAAAAAAAAAAAAAAAAAAAAAAAAAACAAGGATAATCTTTGAAAAATTAAAAAGCAAAATAGATTTGTTTAAAGAATTTTTTCAATGTAAACTCTGCATTGTTTGAACTTGGTTTGCTGTAAAAAAAAATGTCTAATACCTCAAAAACATTTATTTTGAGGCTATTTAAAATGGCAGCAGATCATTATGCTTCAGGCTGGAACAGAGGTCTGTCATCAGATTTTTGGTTGGTGAGAAGTGCAATCTATGTGGAATTTACTGAAAAGAATGTTTGTTGCGTAAGGAGAAGTATGTTTCAGTCAAAAAATATTTTTAAATGGGCTAAAAAAGGGTTTGCTCTTACTCGCCTGAGTTGATAAAACAGTCCATGGAGAGAAAACCGACCGATGCTCTGGTAAAGAAAATTTTCTGGGTGCAGGCGGTCAGTAAAGAAAGTTATAGTGACTATCTTTTAGGACTTGAAAGGTCCTATCATTATTGATTTCCTTGAAAAAAGATGCAATTTTAAACCGTGCTTCCTATTAGCAACTCCTTGCGCAAAATTCGTTTTATTTATTGAATGAGTTTCGTACATTCTTTTTCTCGAAAGATTCATATTTCTATCCATATTTTCTGAATTAAAATTCACTCCTATGAAGACTTTTAAGTAAAGTAAAGTAAAGCTGGCGACTGTAGTCGAGGGCTCCCAGAATGCTCCCTTTTCAATAGCTACTACACGGAGGTGTAGGGTAGGGCGCTGCTCCTTTCCCTTGATTACTCCACTTTACCCTTGATACGTATCTTGTAATGCTGAATTTTTAGCAAGAAGGTGTCAATTACCATTTTTTAAGTCTTTGGTATGACGCGACCTGGGATTGAACCCAGGTCTCCAGGACCATTAGCGAACACTCTACCCATTAGACCAATGAGCCGAAGATGGATAAACATGTATACTTTTCCTTATATGTTTGTAAACATCTTAAAACTATCCCTGGACACTGATGGCCAAATAGCCTAATCTCCCAAAGGTCTCTGTACAAGATGAGCAACTCCATTCCACTATCAACAAGTGTGGCGCAACAACGATGGTCCATGTTTGGTCAAGTGTGACGGATGCCCGAAGAAAACCCTGCACAAAAAATCCTGCAACTTACTGTAAGAGGGTTTAATAATAACTCGGGACAAAGGTGCAATCACTGCATAAACGTGTGATAAGCTTCTATCGGACCACTAGAATGCAGGACTGGGAGCCCTAAGATCTGACAAGCGGCTAAGGGAGTTGTGATAGGATGTTTCCAACTACTACTGTAGTAGAATACAGTAAAATACATACACACACAGTTAAAACAAGTCAAAGCTAATATGAAAAAAATTATCGAATCAATCTAAATAAATTTGACGAAATGTTTTTGATAAAACCCACGTTTATGCTAGTTCCTTACTTACTAACCTGAACCCACCCTTAGCTCTGTACGGATTTTCATTTTTTCCTCAAACTAAAGATTTTCATTTTTTCCTCAAACTAAAATCCATCTAAAGTGTAAGATTTAAAGATGCTGAGTTCATGAAAATAAATACGACCTAGCTTCACACAGTATCAAAAGACACGGCGATACGAGTTCAATTCCCGTACAAGACTGATTGCATTTCACATAGCACTAATACCCTTGGGAAAGGTATGAATCCACTTATTCTCCCTCCAGCTATGGGTAAATAGTAGGGCAGACTTGGTTCTTCAGCCCTTGGTAAGGCAACTAGTCTAGGAGAAGGAAAACTCTGAATTCAAACCTGTTAAACTCCGCTTAAAAAATTGACCTTGTGTCATATCCTGGCCGAGCGGAGGGGTTGGGTAAATAGGATCAAAAGAAAGATTTCTGAAGCGCTTCAGTTGATAGAAAATCAGCCGGAATAAGTGTGCTGAATCAAAAAGGAACAATTTTGAGGAGAATTAATGTGTCATTTTTTGTTTATTTCTCTTTCAATTATGAACACAGGAGTATCAGAATTTTTATTTGTTGTCTATGCTTTTCTGCTTTAAGAATTTAGAATAAGTAAACGATCACTGATGTCTCAGAGCATTCGAATTCCATTACTCTAAAAATAAGTCTCGTTAGAATGTGCCCTTTTTGCAAAGTTCTGGTTACTTACAAACCAAGGGGATTCTTCATAGAGTTGTGGCTCACGTACGGGACAGCGCCATCGTAGTAAACGAGTTCGAACTCCCGTTGCACTATTACGTTCACTGTCGGACTGATACCCTCGAAAAAAAATTATGAAACCCTTTATCTTCTCCAGCTATGGATAAAATAGTACTAGTATCGTTCTTCTACATGAATGGCTTTGGCATCAGATAACCCACGAAGGTTGATATGCATTTAAGCAAAAGAAATCGAACCAATCTTATCAGCCAATTTTTAATAGATAGATAGGTAGATAGATAGATAGATAGATAGATAGATAGATAGATCGAAAGAAAACACTTAGGACTCTTAAAAGAACTTGTATGATTCACTTTTAATATAGAGAGAAAATGGAGCTTAAATGAGAAAAACGATTCTTATCTTCATTTTTTATGATAATGAGTAATAATATTAGTAATAAAGAAATAGGTTTGTTTTGTTTGTTGTTGTTTTTTGTTTAATGACATATCAACCGTTGTGGGTTATTTAATGCAGAAGTCATCTTTCTTGGAGAGGAATAGTAGTACCATTTAACCCATAGCTGGGTGTATAACATTATTCAAGCTATTAGTCCGAAAGTGAACGTAATAGCGCGACTTGAGTTCGAACACGG
>CAUZXS010005511.1:20000-24866 GCA_963585895.1 Sepioteuthis lessoniana | reverse complement strand
GCTATAGCACAAGGACAAAAATATGGACTTGAAGTGAGAATGTATATCATATGTAATGGTCTCTTAGTCAAGTAATTTACTAAGCGTTGTGATCAGATGAAGCACAAGGCTGTATAAATGGGGCACCCAATGACACTCACACTCACTCGTGAAGGTTTGCTAGTCTAGTTTGCGGGTCTTTACACCAGTGTAACTTGCAAACTATTATATCAAAAGGGATGCTTTTTTTTCTTTTTAGATGACCCTAATTTTCTTGTATATGTCAACTGTCTTAAATGTTTAAACAATAAACGAAGTTATTAATTAAAAAGAAGACAAAAAGTATCCATCTCTTAAACCACGAATTTAATATTTTAATTCATCTTGACATGTTTTGCTTTGTAAATTCTGGTGGTGTAATGGTTAGTAAGATCGACCTCCAACCTACACGAGTGAGTGAGTCTCATTGGGTGCCCGTTTAATCTGGCCTTGTGCCGCATCTATGCAAAATGCTACGTAAATTACTACTAAAGTCATTCTAAGGAAGAAATCTTCAAAAATTAATTGTTAGCTCATCTTAAGAAACATTTTATTCTAAAAAAGACTAATTATTTTCAGGTTAAATTCTAATGTTACAAGTAAAATTAATGTCAAATCTGAGTTAATTTTTTAAAACAAAAAAATTAACTTTGCAAAACTTCTCGTAAAATAATCGTTGTTTATATTTTTGATTTAGTTTTTTCTATTTAATGAAAATGTTAATAATAAAATGAGCAGTAGAAAGAAAAGTCAAGCTGAAAGTTAGGATAATAAAGAGGCCTATCTGAAAACGCCTGCTAGGCCCCAAATAAAATGGATGCAAAAAGCTTTATAAACATCACCTCGTCAATTATATCTCAACTGATATTATATAATTAAAAACCTCACAAAATGAAGAGTACCCCTGAAGGAGTCATGAATCTTTCGGGGCCATAAGCCTCCTGGCAACCAAACGAATACTTTTACATATAAGAGTTAATTATTAGCTGATTTCTATTTCAGTAAAAAAAACAGTTTTTACCAAATTCTGTCTATATTGCACAATAAGATTCATAATGATAGCACGAGAAAATTTTTTTGCTTTAATTTGAATAATTCACGCAGCAGTGCTGGAAAGTTTCCGGTGAAACTAAGAATGAATGTGTGTGTGTGTGTGTGTGTGTGTGTGTGTGTGTGAGAGAGAGAGAGAGAGAGAGAGAGAGAGAGAACAGTTAACAATATTAGACAAACGCGGAGCCTATTGTATTAGAATGCAGGATGATTCAGTGGGATAGAATTTAAATTTCATGGCTCAAAGTAAACCCCTTCTTAGTTGTGTCTAGAACTTTTCAGTGCCATACCTGGTAAAATGCACCCTGAAAATATCAATATGCACTCAAATTTATAAATCAGCGAAATTTGAAAATGTTAAAAAAATAGATATTTTTTCAATCTCTTGGTTTGCCTTCATCAAAGTAATTTAATAAGTTTAACTTTGTCTGGCACAAGGCAACAAAAGTGAAAGCACTAGTTGAAAATCAAATTCACTTTACTAGTAACAGTCTGCGGTAGTAGTTTGCTGACAAATTCACCGGAGTAGGTGCCCATATTTTTATTATAAAATACATTGACTCGTAATAGATAATGCATAACTGTCAGAATTCTCTCTCTCTCTCTCTCTCTCTCTCTCTCTCTCTCTCTCTCTCTCACACACACACACACACACACACACACACACACACTCACTCACTCATTTTCCACTCTCAACTCTTTCATCCAATATATATTATAATTCGACTAAAAATTACATCTCTCTCACTTTTTTCTCTATCAGTTTCTCCCCGCCTCTCTCTCTTTCTCTCTTTCTTTCCACTCTCAACTCTTTTATCCAATACATATTTTCATTCGAGTAAAAAATGACATCTCTCTCTCTCTCTCTCTCTCTCTCTCTCTCTCTTATGTTGGTGTTATTTTCATTTGGAGTAGCTTACAACTCTCTCTGCGCTCTTTTCTCTTTCCTTTACTGGTTTTCTCTCTCTCATTTAAATATTTTTATCCTAGAAAAATAATATCCCCCTCTCTCTATCCCCCTTTCTCTCTCCTTCATTTCTATTCAGATTTTCATTTAAGGGAAAATAATCTTTCTCTTCATCTCACTCTCCCTTCCTCATTTTATTGTATTTTCTTTCGGGAGAAATAAGATCTATTCCCACTCTCTTTCTTTCTCATTTCATCGCTATCCCCGTTCAGGGAAAAATAAGCTCTCATTATTTCTTAGTTTCTCTCATTTTATCGCTATTTTCATTTTGGGGGAAATTATATGCTATATTGTCGCCGTAAGTTTGATATATATTTGATATATACTCGTCTTATTTTTTATCTTCATTTAAAAAAAATCCAAATTAAACTATTGAAGCTAAATCTACTTGATAATTTATGAGCAAAGTAATACATTCCCCATATAAACAGAATAAAAAAAAACTGTTTCAGTTAAATGCCTTGATAAGAGAAACCTTTACAAATTCACTTAAAAAAATATCTCTAGAGAATAAACCCAAGTGTATAAAACACTGCATGAAAAGTTGCCTCCATTGAAATATTAATGAAATTTAATTGTATTTTTAAGTCTATTCGTTATTTATTAATTTATTTCGTGTATTTTTTTTCGGCTGACTTGTTGGCATCTTACGCATTTTTTAAGGATTTCATAATCAATGCGCTATGATTAAAATATCAGCAACCACTGAAAAAAAATAAGCAGAAAAAGCGTTTTATGGCATTTCTACATCCTTTTTTTTTTTATCTAATTGTCAAACTTCGTTCCTATCTTCACACACATACACGCACACTTAGTTATCAGATAAACAGCTTAGCGTCAACGCAAACACAGATCTTTCCCACATATACATTATTCACTGAAAAATATACACAGCTATACACATCACATATACTTTTCAACCCATTTAATAATTTATAAAATATGAAACTAATACTAACACATCTAACTCTCATAAATAATCTGACACGTTTTTTTTTTTCGACGTTTCTTTAAATTTTTTTCTCATTCCTATTTTTAAAATTCTTTTTTATTTAAAGGTATTCGGAATTGAACAAAATCTATGATCTTGCTTGTTTGAAAAAACTATTTGTGTGGTTTTTTTTTTTCCTTTTTGCTAAGACAGGGAAAATGATATAAATTCACAATGGTATCACGATTACTTTATTCTTTATTTTTTATTAAACTATTATATTTATTATTTTTGTCGTTAATATCTTTAAATTTGATTTATACGCCTTTTTAAACAATTTCTTATATGCTGTTTTTTTTTTTTTAATGCAGTTTGCATATATCTTGTATGAGATAGGCTTTACATATAAATATAAAATAAGGAAAAAACAAATTAAAATCATTTTAAATCAAAATCGAAAAGGAAACGGGAAGAAAAACAAGAGAACAAAAAGTGGACGATAACAAATACGAAAGAAAAAGCGATATAACAGAAATCTTTGTCAGTGAGTTAACATTTCTTAAAAAAGAGAAAAAAAATATTGTTGTAAGTGATGGACTTCAGACCTTCTCTCTTTAAGTTGATATATATATATATATATATATATATATATATATATATATATATATATATATATATATATATTGGATTTCCTATTTAAGATATTATACATTTATCGAGTTTTGCACGAACCTAAAAACAACGGGAACGATGGCCCAGTCATAGATATGAATTTTTCTAGATAACTATCATTCTATAGATAATTAAAGAAAATTTCATTAAAAATGGACACACACACACACACACACACACACACACACACACACACACACACACACACACATACACACACACACACACACACATATATATATATATATATATATATATATATATATATATATATATATATATATATATATATATATATATTACCAAAAAATTCGGAGAACTTAAACTGCAAAGTGACTTCTTGAAAAAATAAAATTATAGAAATTTCGATTTGTTTTCATTGTTGAGTGATTCTGAAAGGTTTGAGAAATATATAGTTACTAAACCCCTAAAAACAAAAGAAATAATTAGAATGACCAATCTGTTAATATCTCCTAATTTTTCAGTAAGACTTCATACCTACCTACATTCATACTTCATATCTACGTACACATACACACGCCTACACAGTTATATACATATGTGTGAGAGAGAGAGAGAAAGTGAAATTGAGAGATGGAGCAGGCGAGGCGAGAGCAAGAGAGAGACGGGGGGCGACTTTTTCTTAATGCTGAAGATGCTAAAACCTCAATCATAGAATAACAGAAATAGGCAAATTAGTTTTTAATTTACTAATTATACAGATTTAATTATCTAAACTCGTTTTCTTTTTTTTAATTTTTTTTAATTTTTCATTTTATATACACATTTTTTTATTCCAACAAAAAAAAAAGTAGAATGGACGTATCTGTTCTGGAATTTAAATGAAGAAAACATATTACGGTACATAGATATTTTGTAAGTAAAAGCGGTAAATTTAACTTTACAATGAAGTGAATTAAATTCACAGCTTGTAAGTAGAGACTATAGAAAAGGAAAATAAACAAATAAACAAACAATGCACTTGCTGGAACGGTCCATATTTAGAGCATATGGTATATCACTTAAAATCGTGAACTCATATCCTACGTCTTGACAACTAGTCATTTACTATGCTTAGCTTAATTTGGCACAAGGCCAAAAGTATGGAGCACCTTATTTTATTCGAACACATTAAAACAGTTTTCTTGTACACATACATCTGTATTTAGCCATAATGAACCAATCCTGGTCAATAGTCTTTTCTTCACTAAGTGGTCTTTGATACGTT
>CAUZXS010005511.1:0-15000 GCA_963585895.1 Sepioteuthis lessoniana | reverse complement strand
CTCCTCAAGTCTCCAGGACTCTTCTCAGTATTCTGGTCGTTCTCAATAAAGCAGAAGTTTGGATGGTCTCCTCTCTTCTTATTATTTCCAAGTCCTCCAGTCCCTTTATCAATCCTTTGGTGACAATACCAAGAGCACCAATTACAATTGGTATAAACGTCACTTGCATGTTCCACAGTTTCTTCAATTCCTTTGCAAGATCGAGTTATTCATCCTTCTTTTCACTTTCTTTCTCTGAGGTCAGCCGGGACAGCAATGTCCACAATTTTGCAAGTTCTTTTTTTTTTTTTGGATTATTATAAGGTCTGGTCGTTTGGCTGAAATTAGGTAATCTGTTTGTATGTCAAAATCCCAGAGGAGATTGTGTGTGCCATTTTCCAGGACAGGTGTTAGGTTGTGCATGTACCATTTGTTCGTATGGTCAAATTTAAATTTCTTGCACAATTCCCTGTGGATCACTTTACCCACCCAGACATGTCTAGTCTTATACCTTTTCTGTGCTAATTTGATTATTATTATTATTATTATTATTATTATTATACTTTTTGCAAGATCTTTTTATAGCTGACCCTAGCTAGTAGGCTTTCAGTGGAGACTAAGTGACTACATGTCTCATAGATCTTCAGGACACTTCTGAGTTTTCTAGCCGATCTCAACAGGGCTGTGGTCTGTATCGTCTCTATTTTTGCAACTCTGTTTTCTAATTTCTCGAGTCTTTTTTCCAAATATTTGGAGTCCGTTGTAAGTGCACCTACTATAATTGGTATCACCGTCACTCTCATGCTCCACGACACTTTTGACTCTCTGGCCAGGTTCAAATAATAATAATAATTATAATTATAATGAAAATAATAATAGAAAAATCTTATCAGTAGTAGTAGTAGTCGCGTAGTTGTTTATTATTATTATTATTATTATTATTATTATTATAAATATGCAAACAGAATTATTATTTTTGAAGAGATAGGCAACAATTAAATCAAGTAGGAAAATTAACCTCCCAAACGAAAATAAAATTACTTTATTTGATTTTATTTCAATTTTCATTTTTTTTTTTTAAGCAAGCATCTCTTTTGATAAGTCTGTGTTTACATCTGTCAAAATGGCATTGCCGACTTTATTTAGCATTTATAGATTTCTCGACTCTCTAGGCCCGAATTAAATAGAACAGACCTCAAGAGTTTTCTTTTGTCTTTTTCAGAGGAACGATTTACAGATGTTTAAACAATGTTTAAAAGTAGGAACAGCGCCATCACTCAGCAGAAGGGTAAACAATTACGCAAGTGGTGTTTTACCGTCGTTAAATCTCGTGCTCGGCGTGATTTGAAACTTGAACAAACGTCGTGTTATGCAAAAGATTATTTACACTTAGATCGTTCATTTTATGAAACGTGTGAAACCCTTAATTCACTGATAGAGTGGGATATTGTTTATTGCTTCAAATGAAGATACGGAAATGGAGATCTACTAAATTATGTCCCTATTGACCTTGTGAAGTCAAAAATCGCTTCAAGATTCCGTTTATATATTAAGTACAAGTTAGACTTACATTGTACATAGAATGCATCTTTCGCCCTCATTTCTCTCTCTCTCTCTCTCTCTCTCTCTCTCTCTCTCTCTCTGTTTGTCTGTCTTTTTCTCTCTCTATCTTTTTTAATGAGTTGAAGAGCATTGCTATTTTATAATGTAAAAACATTTTCGATGGATTTATATATTAAACTCTTTTGGAATATATTTCTATTGCAAAATATTTACACACACACACACACACACACACACAAATATATATATATATATATATATATATATATATATATATATATATATATATATATATATATATATATATCGAAGGCATGATTTGTTGAACATGATAGAACATTTTTATTGAACAACTTGAAAAACGACAATAAAAAATATGGATAAAAAATGTTCTATCATGTTCATCAAAACATGTCTTCGTAATAATTTGTTGGCAAATTGTACAATATATATATATATATATATATATATATATATATATATATATATATATATATGTACAAGTATATAAATAAATATATATATATATATATATATATATATATATATGTACACGTATATATATATATATATATATATTAGTTGGTGCACTTTTATAGTAATGATGCATACCACACACACACACGCACACACACGCACTCATGCACTTAAGTATACATTTATACGTGGATGTGGTGAGAAGTAATACCCCAACCCTTTTCACCTGGTTTGATGTACATTTTTCTAAATAATTAATCAAGCCCACATACACACATACATACATAACTTCTGTCATCCGCTTTCCTCATGATTTTCAAAATATACCGATCGAGTACTTAAACTTGAAAAATTAAATTCAAATCTTCTTAGTTCTTCATTAATTCTAGTTTATTAGTTATAGCTCTGTGTGTGTGTGTGTGTGTGTGTGTGTGTGTGTGTGTGTGTGTGTGAGAGAGAGAGAGAGAGAGAGGGAGAGGGTGGAGAGAGTGAGAGAGGGAGGGGTTCATCTATGATCAGAGAACAAGTCACTTATAGTGACGTCGAATAAAAAGCTTATTTACAAAATTGATGACGATTACAGCATCTATTAGACTTTTAAACAAGTGTCGTTTTCCAGATCAGCGAAGACGCCAAGTTACAAATAATGAAACCGTTATTTCAAATCTGTATATTAAAAAAAAAAAAGAATTTTCCCACAGTATAAATCTAGAGATAGAATTGAAAAAGCCAAATAAAGAGCAAAGTTAATTAAATTCAAATAGCTACGATAACTAACAAATTAATTCACATGACTTAGTCAATTATTTTCCCGAATTATTAACGTATCAAAATTGAAATTTGCTAAAACTAGAGCTATATGAGGATAAGAGTCCAAATTGAGAATGGTAGTATCGATGTTCGTGTCTAATCTTTGAGTAAAAAGAGATTTCTCGGCTTTTTTTGGTGGAGAGGGGATAAAAAGAAGCTCATAAGATGCTGAAATTCAGGGGTCGTCCCCCCAAACAGTACCTACCTTCTCATCTGAAAGTGATAAGGGCTGAGAATATTGCCCGGTGCCTGAGGCTCCTTGCAAGGTGAACGCCGACGGAATCTAAGCAATTTTTAAACCTACCAAACGGGAGGCTTAAAAAATGGTCTCTTGTCAATTTTAGCTTGGTGAGAAGTTAAGTAAATCCAAGTATAGTGATTTTCGTCATCTTGAAGATCAATAATCAAAATTCTGACCTTTAACTTTGGCTCAAACTCTGACCACTGGAGCGAATATTGGAACTTGAATTTAATGAAATATTTAAACTTAGAGTTTCAAAGTCATACATTATTTGACAAAAGTAAATCTATCATCTATCTATCTATCTTAGTCTCTTAAAATTAGTCTCTGCAATATCTATCTATCTATCTATCTACACATAACATACATAGATCGGGGAGTACATTAATAAATTGCGCACATGCATTGAAATATATACCCAGATTTGATATTGGTCGGCATCAATTACTATTTAAAAAAAAAAAGAAGTAGCGAATGTTATTATAACATTTTTACACAAAACGATCAGCCAAGAATGTTTATCTGATGATAAGCGAGAAACAACGTTTTTAGATATGCATAATATACAAGAAATTAAAATCTATAATTTTTTCAAATGTTTGGCCTGACCTTAGAGTACAGTAATATAATCGCTCCCACTGTGGAGTAATGGTTGGCAAGCTTGTCTGACAGATCTTTATTACAAGTTAATGAGACTGAACCTCACTGAGGGGCACCATGTACTCATGCTCTCTCTTGTACCAAAACTTAGCTATGTAGTAAGATTACTTTTCCCCAAAAGTAATTATCATTTTTTACAAATGACAAAAAAAGGGTGAATTTTTAAAATTCACGTTTTTTTGTCATTCAATCAAATGCTTGGTACTTAATTCAAATGCTTTCAATAATTTAATTCTAAATTTATTTTTATATGAAAAAGACAATTGTTTTAATGATTTATATTTGAATATTGCTCTTTAACAACTGATTCCTTTTTTCCGGACAATTAAAACTTTTTCGTGTCTTTGATATCTTCTCAAAGTTATACACAGTAGTTTAATACATACCATAAAAAATATATATTCTAGACATTAATTTTTTCTCGTGGCTCACCATGGATATATATATATATATATATATAAATATAAATATATATATATATATATATATATATATATATATATATATATATATATATATATATATATATATATGTAAGTATGTATATAATATCTATGAAGTGGAAAGCAACATATGATTCCCTTATATTAGACCTTGTATTGTTAAGTGATATTGTCCTTTTATACATTTTTCACTGTCAAAGAAAAGATATTGCGGAGATAACGAGATTGCCAAAGAAAAAAACATTTAGGAAGGATAATAAGACGGAATGAGAATTTTATGGCAAAAAAACATACACGTATATAAGTTTAAGAAAGAGAATAAGGTTGGGAATATATATATATTTATATATATATATATATATATATATATATATATATATATATATATATATATATATGCGAAAGTGAACCAGAGAATTTTTTTATTTTGGTTTTTTCCAAGAGTTGGCTTTTTTTTTTTCAGCACGTCTTCCCTTTATCTTATGCTAACCCTGACTATGCTCCGAAGGTCCCTAACCAAATTTGGTGGAGAAGGGATCAGACGGGGTAAGCAAAAAGAAAAAAAAAAAGAAGATCGGTGTGGAGGTTGAGAAGACAGAGTGAGACTGAAATTTCTCGGTAAATAGCAAGTCAAGATATTTCGAATATGACCCACGATTATAGTTAAATAGACACCGGGCAATTCAAGCGCTTAATATCTATGTATGCACGCTTGAACAAACGTCGGTGAAGGTGACAAGATGAAAAATAATGACTGTTTGTTTGTTTGTTTGTTCATGAACTCTGTTACCTTTGTTTATACATACACACATAGATAGATAGATAGATAGATAGATAGATGGGAACAGACTGCGATGGAAAGAAAGAAAGAAAGAAAGAAAGAATGTGAATAATTATTTTTATCGCTGCTTTTCTAGATATATCCGCTGAAAATTTTGCGTTAATACTCCGGTAAAAAAAACAAAAGATAATATACAAATATATTACTTATATTTTCTTTCCTGATAAGTGTAAGTTTTAGTCATTCCTTTTTTTATTACGATATTTTTTTTTTTAATAAACAGTTATAGTTTACTCGACACCTTCAGAATGTTGAAAGGAAAACAATAAAAAAATATGAATGAAAAGTGAATTTTAGTTAGTTGTAAACATAATTCAGTATACATCATTGCTGATATTAAAGGAAGTAATGGATTCAAAATTATCCGTGTCTGGATAGTGAATGCAAGAATTACATTTCCATATAATTTGTCTGTACATTATCGCATGAATGACAAGATTTCTTATGTAAAAAAATGTAAGCATTATTTGTGTACGGAGTTTCACTTCTTGGATTAAAGTGTAGTATAAGCTTCCAATGAGACGGTTTAGTACTTAGAAGGATGGTCACTTAGAAATTGTAGGTACTTTATGTAACTTTAACGGTGATAAACAAAGTTTGGTCAATAAAAAAAGTGCTAAGGCAGCTCAGGGAATTTATTGATCACCTTTATTAGAATCACTTTATTTTAAGAGCTCATAAAGGATAAAACCTATCAAATTCTACCGACTGCTCACCGAAACATTTTCAGATGTAGATCAAAGTTTTTGATGTTGATGAATGATTCATTGATTGATTTTAACGGCATGTTAATCCATCAACGTTATTTTATGCATTGAGTTTACGGAATCATGTTCATATTAATTAACTCTTTTTCATTGATTCTCTTAGTGATTTCCATTTATTCTATCTCTCAAAAAGTGACAACCAACTCCGAAAAACCTTATATATATATATATATATATATATATATATATATATATATAGATAGATAGATAGATAGATAAAGAAATAAAATAACTAAATAACTAAATAAAGAAATCAACGATACCCTGAGAATAGAAATCTTTATAAAAAAATAATTGATGAATCTAATCTTAGTTTTAATTTTATACGAAAATGATTTTTTGAAAAATAAATCTATTAAATGGCCACTGATATATTTTCTGGTTGGATTAAATAATAATAATAATAATAATAATAATAATAATAATAATAATAATAATAATAAATGAATAAATATAACTGAAAGAGTGAGAAAAGAAGGATGAGTACCTCGACCTTGCTAGGGAATTGAAAAAACTATGGAACATCCAGGTGACAATTATACTAATTGTAATTGGTGCGTTTCGAATAGTAACTAAAGGATTACTAAAGGGACTGGAGGACGTGGAAGTGGGCGGACGAATGGAGACCATCCAATCTACTACCTTTTTGAGAACAGCCAGAATACTGAGATGAGTACTGGAGACTTGAGGAGACTTGTTGTCACACAAACTCCTCTGAGAAACCATCAGCTACCGCTGGTGTGAAAAAACTCTAATAATAATAATAATGATTATAACTATTATTATTATTATTATCTACTCTATAATTACTTCGTATATCATTAGATCAAATTTAGAGTGAGGAGTGGAGAGATTGCATTACGTTTCGTCTTTCTAAGTGGAAGCGGACCAAACTGTTTAGAAAATCAACCTTGAAAATGTTTGCTTTTTAGCAGAGCTCGAACACTGATCTCCGGCACCATTGAGAATTGTTGTACTGATGAAGATAAAGTGTTACCTATATTCTTGAAAACTTCAGCACTCATTATTATTATTATTATTATTTACAATACAAATTTTTAAGCATATTTATACGGTCATGTGTAAAAATAGCATTTTTTCTTGTATAGTTTAATTTAATTTAATTGCTTTTATTTAGACTCCAGCATATTCCGACCAGTCTAATAAAAATACTTTAAACGGAAGTGTTATCATTTAAATGTCATTTGTCTATCAATGAGTAAGCATGAATGTTTGTTTGTTATTCAATGACGAACTAACATTCTCGGGTTATTTAATACTAGATTCATCCTTTTAAAAGGACAATAGTAGCACTATTTCACCCATGAAGGGGAAAATAACGGGGCTCCTATCTTCACCAAGGGTATTTATCCGAAAGTGAATTCCGACTGAAATTCGAACTCGCGTACTACGATTGTGTAGTCTAGCGCCTTAATCATTTCACCATGGGGACACCTCTTATGTAAACTGTGCATAGACAGATAGATAGATAGATTGACTGTCAAACTTTAAACGGTTTAAAAAATCTATTTTTTATATGACTATATATATTCAATGCATAAGTTAAATAATATAAGTTGATTATATCCTAAAGTTATTTATTACAAATGATAGTACTCTGAATGGTTTCGTTTCTATTCAAACTCAGGTTCCATTCAGAAATTGTTTCTCGCAGAATACGTTTTATTCATGTTTTTAAAATGAATTTTCACTGCAGTACCATTTAATTGCTTTCGTCGAAGATTAAGTGCCAGCAAGTCTTATATTCTCAAAGGTATTCTTATCGATTTCCATAATGGTGTTGTCCGTTGAGTTCCAAATAGTTTTTGATATATAAATGTATATATATATAAGAAAGATGGATTAAATCTGATATTAATATGTATATCCACACAAACACACACGCAAACACACACAGACACACACACACACTTATATATATATATATATATATATATATATATATGTGTGTGTGTGTGTGTGTGTGTATACACTCGAATGAATGATCTCAACTTCCTTTTAGTGAATGTAATTTAAAAAAAAACTTTTAGAAAAAGGAAAATTAATAAAATATCTTTTTCATCATTATTAAAAGGTCCATAAAATGGTAAGGATGTTATATATATATATATATATATATATATATATATATATATATATATATATGTGTGTGTGTGTGTGTGTGTGTGTGTGTGTGTGTGTGTGTGTGTGTGTGTGTGTGTGTTTTGAGTGACAGCAAGTTCACTATACCCTCTGCATTGAAATTCTATCATTATTTTTATCTCTATTTATCAGTACCATCCTTTTACTTCACTACCCTATAGAAAGTACTGCTCATAAGTATTTGAACAAGCACAGCTGTGAATTTTTTGAAAATTCGGCGCTAATAAAATCTTGCAAACAATGAAATTATTTCAGAATTTACATCCGGACTTGGAAATTGAACACTGGCTGACCGGCAAGCTTAGCTTCGTTCTTCCTTTTTACCAGTTACTTGTGTGACTCGTGGTGTAATGGTTAGTAATGTAGACTAGTAAACCTACATGAGTGAGTTCAAGTTTCATTTGGTGCCCCATTAATTCTAAGCAAAAAAAAAAAAAAAACCTTTGTAAATGAAATAACAACTATGGCAGATAGATACAGCTTTTTTTTTTCTCTCTTTTTTTTTTTTGCCGACTAAAGTTGGCCTCCCTTCTGTACAGTTACATGTTATGGCCAAACCAATACCGATAGCATCTCTCACTGTCTCAATCTCTTTCTTTATCTCTTTCTTTCTTTCTCTCTCTCTCTCTCTCTCTCTCTCTCTCTGTCTTCTTTGCAAGAGAGAATGGAAAGAGGGATAGAGAGAAGGTGGGCGGGGTCGGAACGATAGTCCGCCCTAGTAATTGGTACGTTGATAGACCAGTGAAATAAATTCTGATTGATTTCAAGCGCGTAAGTAGTCTGTGTTTGTATGTGTTTGTATGAAGGTGTGTGCACGCGCGTGCACTTCGGGGTGTAGGGTAGTTCCCTTTCTTTATTTTTAACAGACACTAACTTTCACACTTATGAGCAGACAGTCGTCGTCACGTTAGTTATGTGTGCACACGGCAAGCGGACGTTGATTCTTCGCGTATCGTAATAAATAAATAAATATATATATATATATATATATATATATATATATATATATATATATATGTACGAGGGTTGGTCAAAAAGTCCTAAACCTCACCCATATTTTAGATTTGTTGCACACGTCTCACATTTGCAAGGGTCTCACATGCTCAGAAATTATAACAGATATCTGAATAAGTTTTTCTCGTTTCATAAGAAGTGATAATGTGTAGCCACGGCAAATTTATTCAGCTTTGGTTCTTCCTTCTGGAAGCTGCTAAAAACTTTTTGAACGAACCACAAATATATATATATATATATATATATATATATATATATATATGCGTGTGTGTGGTAAAAGAAAATAAAAAATGAAACCCTCTCAAAGATGTTGCCAATTTTGATCGGGATGTGATATTTACAAGGGCTATGATTACCGTAAATACATCACTTATTTTGAAACAACTTTACGTACATACAAGATCAGTTACGTTAATCCAGCCGTATTAACCTGTAAATTCAATCTTGTTTAAATTGAAACATGATCACATTTTATTTTCTGTCACCAAAAGGCATTACTTTCTTCGGCTCAAGATGATTAATATTATCTACCTTTCTTGGGTTCAATATATCTCTTGATCCACCTATGGCACATATGAACGTGAACATGCATATGTGTGTGTGTGTGTGTGTGCTTACATCTGTATGTGCATATTTAGATCCAGCGAGATAATATGATCGTAAATACCCCAAATAATAAATATGCCAATAAATAAACTGATGATTAATAGATTGATGGAAAGTTTAACTTCATAGGTAGACGGTTGCTTTCTGGCTAATTTTCCCGGATAAAAAATATCGGTTTCTTTTACTTTCCGAGTCACCGAAAATGAACTCGTCGTTCATCTCTCCCTTCCTTTCTTCTCTGCCTGTCCAATATTCTCCCCCGCCAATCCCATTTTCTATCCCCCCCACACGCCGGGGGGCTCCTACTGATTACTGATCACCCTGAAATGCGGCAAAAGAATCAATCAGACAGGAATTAATTTTCTAAAAAAAAAAAAAAAGAAAAAAAATCAATTAAATCAGGAAGGCGTTCACCGATTCCCACAGAATCTGATTCAGCAGAGATGAAGACTGGAAGGATCGCGTTGAAAAGAGATGAAATCTGGGATACAGGTTAGCGGCGGCTGTGGGAAGTGTCAGTGTCGGGTGTGGTGAGGTGGTTAAGGTAAATAGGGTGAGTAGGGTGGATAATGCCGATCAAGAGGGAGAATCAAAAATGGGAGTATAAATAAATGAAGTTAAATCGACGTGCAGCATTTCTTCTTCTTCTTCTTCTTCTTCTTCTTCTTCTTCTTCTTCTTATTATTATTATTATTATTATTATTATTATTATTATTATTGTTATTATTATTATTATTATTATTATTTACTCCTTGAGAGTTTTTTCACATCAGAGTTAGCTGATGGTCTTTCACTGGAGTTTGAGTGACAGCAAGTCTCCTCAAGTCTCCAGGACTCTTCTCAGTATTCTGGCCGTTCTCAATAATGCGGTAGTTTGGACTGTCTCGACTCGTACTCTTATTTCCAAGTCCTCCAGTCCCTTTATCAATCCTTTGGTGATTGTACCAAAAGCACCAATCACGATTGGTATAATTGTCACTTTCATGTTCCTAAGTTTTTTTCAATTCCCTGGCAAGGTCGAGCTACTTATCGTTCAATACACTTTCTTTCAGTTTATTCTGTGGTCAGCCGGGACAGCAAACTCCACAATTTTGCACCTTCTCTTTTTTTTTGTTGATTATTATTATTATCATTATTATTATACTCCTTTTCGAGTTTTCTACACCAGCGTCAGCCGATGGTGTCTCGGTGTAGTTTGAGTGACAGCAAGTCTCCTTAAGTCTCCAGGACTCTTCTCAGTATTCTGGTTGATCTCAATAGTGTTGTAGTTTGGATGGCCTCCTCTCATCCTCAAATTTCCAAGTCTTCTTGTCCCTGCATTTCACCATTGGTGACTATACGAAGAACACCATTTACAATTAGTACCACCGTCACTTTCATGATCCACAGCTTTTTCAATTTCCTAGTCAGGTTAAGCTATTTATCTTTCTTTTTGCTTTCTTTCAATTTTACTCTGTGTTCAGCCAGGAGAGCAAAGTCCACAATTCAGAAAGTTCTCTTTTTCTTGTTGATTATTACAATGTCTGGTCGTCTGGCCGATATTAGGTGATCCATTTGTATCTTAAAATCCCAGAGGAGTTTGTGCATCTTATTCTCCCAGACAGATGTTGGGTGGTGCATATACCATTTGTTCGTATCGTCAAACATCAATTTCTTGCACAGTTCCCAGTGGATCACCTTGCCCAACCAGTCGTGTTATTATTGTTGTTATTTTCATTATTGATGTTGTTTTTGTTGTTGTTACCTGGATATTTGTTGACAGATATAGATGCATACACACGCATTAGTTAATTAGTTGGGATTTACAAAACTTGGGTTACTTTTAGCACAAGGCCAAAAGAATTGGGTTACCAGTAGGAATCAAACTCACTAACAATAGTCTACTAGCGTAGCTTGCTATTGCCCTAGTTGGTACAGTGTTTGCCAATGGTCCGGAAGACTTGAGTTCAATCCCAGGTCGCGTCATACCAAAGACTTTAAAAATGGTACTTGATACCTCCGAACTTAATACTCAACAATAAAAGGTACATATCAAGGGTAAAGTGGAGCAATCCAAGGAAAGGAGTAGCGTCCTCCCCTACACTTCGGTGTAGTAGCTATTGAAAAGGGAGCCTTCTGGTCACCCTCGACTACGGTCGCCAACTTTACTATATATATATATATATATATATGGTGGGAAGCCTTCATCTGTATGTAACGTTATCTTTGGTTTTTAAACTTCTGTTCATAAAATATCGTTCCTAATATACTTACTAATTACACACATGCGTAGATGCATAAATACATTCACAGGCATATATCTACATTCCCAATCATATATACACATTCATCTCTCTCCTTCTCTCTCTCTCTCTCTCTCTATATATATATATATATATATGTATATTATCCCAGATATTGAGTCATTTCTCCTTACATAATTAATAAATAAGATTAATAATTACTATTGAATCATGATAATCATTATTTGTTCAGTGGATTTTCTCGTATTATAAGTTTATACCATTTCTTCTTTATATCTGATCCTTTTCTTCTGATGACTGAAATAGATGACGAGAAAAAATCCCGGGATTGAGCAAATGCACTTATTCTTTATCTCTTTTCAAGTTCATGTCTTTGATAAAGCATTAAACGAAGAAGAAATTACAATTAAGTAAATTCAACAATACATAAAGTCAAGTTTTTTCATTAATTAATTTAATTCGTGTAAAATCAAATTCATATCAAACTTACAGTACCGATTTTCTTTTGGAGTCGACTAAAAAGATTCCAACCCAAAATAAAGAGTAAATTTCCTTGGAATTTCACTTGCTTTTACGATTAAAAAAAAAAAAAAAGCTCCAGAAACTGGACCAATTAAACACACTTAATTTACGTTTGCAAGGAAAATTCCATAATAGGACCATATGCGTAAGAAGGGAATCAACTTTTTCAATGAAATTGTCATCTTTATTATTCATATCTGTTTAAATGGAACGACCGTTTAAACGGGCCAAAGTTCGTGATACAGATGGCTACCGTTTAAGCGGCATTCACGGTATCAATTTTTACTTCTTATTTCTGTTCGTATCATATTTTTCCAAATAGATCGGCTTAAAATAGCGGTAAAACACACTTGAGTGAGCTAAAAATATATTCTGTACTAAGAGTTGGTCTAAAAAATTTTAAACAACACATATAAGTGCGCGTGAATCCACATAACCACGCTATATATATATATATATATATATATAAGTACTTCAAAATATTTACACACACACACACACAGATATATATATATATATATATATATATATATATATATATATATAGAGAGAGAGAGAGAGAGAGAGAGAGAGAAAAGATAGATATTTTTGGCAGATCTGACAAAATGATGAAAAGTATATATATATATATATATATATATATATGCATGTGTGTGTGAGTGTGTGTGTGTGTGTGTGTATGTGTGTGTGTATATATATATATAATGGAATCAAAGATCAGAGTTCAAATCATCGACAAGCATGTTTGTGTTTCACTTCGGGCTAATGCCCTCAGAAAAATCTCAAATCCATCTCTTCTTCCCAAGCGACAAGTAAATTGTTGGGTTGATTACGCTCTTTAGTCTTGTTTTGTCAACTCATCTTGGAGAAGAAAATTGAATTCAAACCAGGTTTACTCGGCTTAAAAATGTCCTGATATCGTAGCCCGCTCGGAGCAATATATATATATATATATATATATATATATATATATATATATATATATATATAAAACATTCGTTTTCCCTTGGCTTTGTTCTTATTTTTGTTCATTTATTTATTTATTGATGTTTTTGTTTATCATGGTAGGTTTCACAGCCTTTCATTCATATAATTATTATATTTATTTTTTAAGTGTCCTAAAGATTCCTAACAACTGACTTTCATATGACATGGTGTCAAAATCTCTGTCCTGGTTTGAGGTCGACATGTCAGAAAGAGGAGATGATGGGGGCCATTCTCTCTCTCTCTCTCACACACACACACACACACACACACACACACACACACACACACACACGCTAATCCTTCGTCTACATGTCCCATGTTTGTCTCCCCTCTCACCCTGATTTCTTCAGCACATTTTCACCCGTGTTCGTCTCTCCCCATATATAGATAGGCAGCATTGAATGTTTACGGCATACACCCATTGACAAGAGAAAGTGAGAATGCAGTGAAGGGGGGAGTATTATTCTCATTCAGCGAGTGAATCGCTTTTCCACACACACACACACACACATATATATTTTACACCCCACCCACCGTTTTGTCTTTTCGCTTTCTATATAAGAACCAAACCCACCCACCCGGCCGATATCCTAATAGACGAATTTTGAACGACGGTTTTTGCCATGTCTACTGAAACATTGTGCACGTGCAGTGATGGAGTCATTTCTACCCACATCTTATATTCACAGTCGTTTTTATAAGAAGCAGGTGACTACGGACAGTACCCGTGCATTCAGACGCATGAACTGTTAACGGGGTTTTCTTTTTTTACTTTTTTTTCTTTTTTTTGTTGACTCTGAAAAACCTTTTTTTACCCCCTTTTTTATTTTACACATGTGGGGTAGAAAATTGGGTATGTGTTTTTTGGAGGTGGGGTGGGTAATAGAATGTTCTCTATGTTTTGTAATTTAATAAATGTGCTTGCAAAGTCTATTATGTCTTTCTCGTTTGAATTAATTTAAAGAAAAAGAAAGAAAGAAAGAAAGAAAAAAAAGATTTGAATACCTGGTTTTAGTCTCGGGTATTAATAATTCAACATAACCGTTTCATTACTGTCTCTACGTTAATCTTTATTCATAAGGTTTCTTAAAAAAATAAAATAAAGCTTTTACGTTTTTATAAAATCGAATTAAATTAATTGTTTGTGCCCTACCCCTAAGCTTGAGCCGAATCTGACCCCAAATTTGAGATTCGAATCATTTCTTAAAAACATTTCTTTCAACCTGGGACAGAAGGCAAAGAAAGTTATTATCTGGAGAAAGATTTCTTTTTTAGTTTTTTTTTTTAGTAGCGTCTCATTTAACCCAACAAAGAAAAGGCATCTTTTAGCGAATATACCATTTGCGGGTTTTCAGGCTTGGCAGAAGGAAAATAAAATTCAAACATTTTCTTTTTCACTTTCATTAAAATTAACAGCGATTTTAAAGAGTATTTTGGCTTAAAATGAAAAATAACAACCCATCTGCTGAGATAGAAATTTTCGGTAGGTGCAGTATCGCCTATAAATATGTAACCCTTGCCATTTGTTCAAAGTAGAAAGTTAATTTTCTTCTAAATCAAAGATACTTGCACTTTATTATTCTGATTGGAAGATTGTACAGTCCAAACGGATAGTATTAGATAGTATTCATTACCAAACACAACCATATTGAAACTTGGTAACCGAAAAAAAAAAATGCACACA